>JAIUCV010000142.1:1800000-2087184 GCA_026724425.1 Erythrophleum ivorense | reverse complement strand
TGTGGGATTAAGATGTAATCTAGTGCCGTGTTCCCTCTCTCCTTCCAATCTTCTCAGAGATTGATTCCGGCCGATGGGCTTGCTACCCATTCACCAACTGGAGGCCCACCAACCAACGTGCTACACGTACAATGATATATAACAACTTTTCTAATGGAACTACAACTTTAATTAGTTTCATCTATTCATTTTCAATAAACTATCTAAAAAACTTTCTTAAATTTGAGTCTAACTGCAACCCAAAAGAGGTGATTGATAATTGTTTGATATTACTCGTGTATAATTTTAAAATGGTAAAGCGTTTTTACCTGGTTTAGTAAATACATAAGCTGGAATAGTACTTTTAAACCTATCATACGTAACGTACCTACTAAGATAATGGTTTTTTTTTTTTTTAACTTTTCTATTCCTGAAATAAATCAAGCCGTCTATGGATAACCAGCAAGAACGCCTGAACTTCTGCGAAAGAATTACAGTGGCGTTGTAAGCAAGTCAGATAACCATCTTTGAGTACACTGAAACAAAGTCTCTCTTCCTTATTGTTATTGAGTTGTAATAAAATTTGAGTGTGATAAAATAGACAACATTTCTTCCAATGCTTTGAATACCCGCCATCACCTCAATAAAAAAGCAAAACAAGTTTAATAAATCTAAAAAAAAGTAGACCATGTAACTATCATAAAATTTAGTGAGATCACTTATTTATTATTATTATTATTTAAATTTATTAAATTTATGCATGTATTTTTTTTCTTCTCTATTTTCATTCAATTTCTTTTATTTCTTCTTTTTCTCTTTTTATCCCCTACCTTTCTTTTGTTTTTTTCTTCATTTTCCCCTTCCTTTTCTCTTTTTTTTTTTAAATTGTCATTAGCCTTAATCTGTCTTTTTTTTAGCAAATTGATAGTACTTTGTATATATAAATTTTTGTAAATTGATAGTTATAAACTTTTGCAATGTTCTGTATATATAAATTTTTGCAAATTGACAATAATAAATTTTTATATTTCATTAGATAATTTTTTTTCTTTCAAAATGCTCTTTTAAGCTGGCCAATCATGATATTTGTTAAATGATTGTGTATTTTTTTAATATATCTTTATTTATATTAAATAAGTATTAAGTAGATATATCTTATGAGTGTTTAGGTAATAAAGTTATTGATATTAATATGATATTAATTTAAATTCAAATTTGTTGTTAGATCTAAGAAAAAGAAAGGTAAGATATTGTTAATAAGTTAATTTTAGATATCATAATCCAAAAGTTCGAATGAAAGGATTTTATTTAAATAATATAATATAAAGGTACAAATTTTTTAATAACTAAATATTAAAAAAAATTTCTAAAAAAAAAATCCCCCCTTAATCCAAGGTCTTATTTTCGTCACAGTATAGCTATATAGGTTTGTGAATATATTGTGTTATCCTCTCTAGCATGATTTGTTAAATATGTTATGACATGTGATTATTATTTTTTTTTAAATACATGCATGGTTTAACTTTTTTTTTTTTTTTCTCAAAATGAGGTTTGGTTTGCTTTTACATTTTGTGAATTACAAACGTGATTCTCACCCTTCTTTAACGTTAAACCAAATATGCACAAAATAATTTGAATCAATCATGTTTACATAAAGGGAGTGGATCACAGGAGAAAGAAGTGGGAAGGAAAGGGAGTAAGAGGAGGGGAAAGTATCTATCATTGTTTCTTATGTTTAATGGGGAAGGAAGGGATCCCTTTCACTTGTCCCCCTAAAATTTTCCAATCAAACAAGTCACCTTTTCTCCCTCCATCTCCTTCATTCAGTCATCGCCCTTAATCTTGCGAATCTGCATAACCTTCAATTGTTGTGTATCTAGTGTACTGTAATATCCATCATCATTTTTTTATTCAAAACAAATGTTTCCACCAGGGGCACAACACAGCAGATTTTTGCACTCCATAGGCACAAATGGAAACTGTGTTCTCTTTTTTATTCGACATATAAATTACCTGCTAATGATTACTTAGAGAAACATATCATCGGGGTTAAGTAATAAAAGTGCAATGTGCAAGTAGCTAGGACATGCCATCAATTTTGATGTAAAGTAAGCTGAATCTTCTTCAATTGTATGGTCGACCAGGGAGGTCTTAAAAATAATTTTTTTTTTATTCTTTTTATGTCATAAATTTGAAATATAAAGATAAAAATTGTAATTTTAATATTAAAAATTTCAACTGTATTTTAAAAATTTTAAATGTACTATATAATTAAAATTTTTAAAGTTATAATTTTTGTATTGTTAAAATTTTTACTCATAATTATATTTTATATTTTCATACTTTAAACTTAAAATTTTAAAAATAAAATAAATTTAAAAAGTTTGATAAACCTTTGATTGAATTCAGCTTGAATGTAAAGTAAATGGGATATTTCTTTTTTTGTTGTCTCTCACTAAATTTATCCCTTATATTTAGTTAGTAAACACAAAAAATCCAATTTGGATTTAAAAGCCCAGCAATAACTAATTTGGACAAAGTCTTTGGAAGTGTTGCTTGGTGGGGATGATGGCTGTCTGGCTTTTGTTCCAAATGATTGCTTCATTAACGAGGGAGGAAAGATTGTTTTCAAGAACAATATTGGCTTCCCCCACAGTTAGACCTGTAAATTAACTAAACTACTCTTAAGTTCAACGCCTATAAAAGTTGGTTTTTATTGGTTTATTTATTAAATAAATGAACTTTAACATAATATTAAACGTATTAAATTAACGAGCCGACCTTGAATATTTAATGATTGGCTCAATTAGTTCATAAAAAACAAAATTAAAAATAAAATAATATAAATATTCATAAATTATATATAACTGTATGTATTATAAATTATAAATATTTTTTAAAGCATCAAGAAAACTTAATTAACTTATTAATTCATTTATGTATAATGTTAAGTAAATTTATTCAAGTCAAGTTCATCTTTTATTAATAAAGTGAGCTGAACTTAATTCCAATTTTAAACTTATTTTACAAGTCGAGCACGAGACACAATGTTGTGTTCGATGATAACGATCGATCCCTAGTGGGGTTGATGTAAACAAGATCTCCACGCCCGAGGAAGAGCTTCTTAGTGGCCTTGGCGAGTGCTAGAGTTTGTACTGTGTCCCTCACCAAGGAGCTTGGCATGGTTGGAAACGTAGCCTAACTGTTAATTAAATCTCTGAACTCAAACTGCTCTTTCCCATGCATGTCACAGGCGGTGTTTTTCCAGCTTAGCCGAATTGTCATTCTTGTAATGGGACAATGCATGTATGGGATGAAAGGCAAGCAAACACAATATCTAGTAAAATCCTTGCAATATCCAGATAAGTGCAAGAATTATACAGTTCTGTTTTGTATTATGTTCTTGATAATCCAAAGAAATAAGGGGAAGTAGAAGGTTATTCCCGTACTTTCAGCCAGAACAGCACAAAGTTTGGGAGAGAGAGGAGTTTTTTTAACCAATGGAAATGGACATTCAAAAATAACAATTTAAGAATAGGAATTATTATTTTTTTTAAAAGATGCAATTATTTATTTTCGTTTACGGACTGGGAGAAGGAGACCTTAGAAGTAATGTTGGAATTGTGTCAAGGATTGTTACAAATTTTATATCAGGTTAGACTTTGAATTTTAATTGTAAAAAATATTTCATTTTATGTTTGAAATTTGTAAAAATTAATAAAACCAACCTCAGAATTGATCAACTCTAGTCAAAAAGAATATTCTTTGTAGGAGGTGGGTTTTTTTCACTATGTTAAAAGTAATTTTTTCATTAATTTACGTATCAATGTAAATTAAGTTTATCTTTGTGCACCCTCCCATCAGCGAGAATAGATTCTTTTTAATATTAATTTCAAAATCCGAACCTAAATAATTAAAATGAAAAACACAACTCATTGAGAACTAGATGAACTCTTAAAATCATGAGTTGGGCTCCTTTGTATAGTTCAAAATTTGCACCGCAAGTTCCAATGGATTTCCATTCAATTAGGGCGTCCGACTTTTCTTTTGTTATTTCCTTTGTATTGTTTGTTTTCTTTGTTCGTTCGTTTTTGTTTGGACTTAGGCCAGCTTAAAGCCGAGAGGTAATAAAACTGGGCTCGATTCGACCTCCTTCTAGGCCTTGGAATAATAGATACCACCTTAAACATGTCATTCTCAAAGTACTCCAGAAAAGAAAACGTTTAAAGTTTAAAGTTTAATGAAAGATGTTATGTATTTTTATGCAAGACATATAATGATAAGCTTTTTTTTTTCCTAGTAAAATACACTACAGGTATATTTTCAAACGTTTAAAGTTTTAATCTTAAATGGTCAAAAAATAAACCCCTCTTCTTCTTTTTTGTTCTTCTTGCGACAGACATCATTCTCCGTTATACAACTATGATAATCCCTTTGATTTATTCATGGTACGATTTTATGAAATCACAGAAGACGGAATCGGTAGAGTCGAGATCCATATTTGATGATTGCTTCTTCACTTACGTCAGTGTGCGTCCAAAATAGAAGATAATGTTAATAATACATCAATTATGGTACGAAGTGAAGGTTCCAGCTCAACTAAGGTTGGATTCGAAACAGCTTTGGTTTACCGCCTGAGCCTGGTACCGATGGTGGTTGGATAGCCCAAACCTCAAATTTTAAGAAAAAACAATTACAAATTCAATATTCACTCTCTATTAAAAAAGAAAGAGCATTGATTTTTATAATTTAATTTACATGAATAATATGCACGTATTATTGTATTCATCCTTGCGTATAAATAAACCATTTAAATTCGTGGGATTCGGGAAGAAATGTGAGTCATTAATCAGAATAATCAACTTGAAGACTTCTAAAAGTGGAATAAAAAAGAAAAAAAAATTATATACAATTTTTTTAAATTTTTATTATTAACTTCTTTAATCAAATATGATATATGTATAATTCTTTTAATAATAATATAATAAGTATTTTTTTCAAATAAATATATATTTTAATTAAATTACCCAGTTATTAGCTTTTAATTAAAAATTACATACAACTAGAAAATAAATATATAAAAAATTATATCCAAGTTTAATTTAAAAAATAGATATTTTTATGAAAAATTAAAAAGAGATATTCTGATCTTGAGTAACTTTGAAAAAACCAAAAACACGTTGGCCAAACGAAAACAAAAGCGAGAAAGATGGATAGTAATAAAATTAAAAAGAGCTGCAACCCACGTGCTTAGCAATAGATGAACATGAGTTGCTGGCAACAGCTCCACGTCTGTCTGGATTTTTTCCGGGATCTTTGTTCGTGAAGTTTCTACAAATTTCCGAAATAGAAGAGAGAGAGTTGAGAACAAAGAAAGTTGAATCTAACAATATTTTCATTTTTTTTAATTACTTTTTTTAAAAAAAATTTAAAAAGTTGTTGAAAAGAAAAAAAAGTTGAATATATATATATATTTTTTTTTACTTTTTATATTATTCCCTTTTTAATTTACATAAATTTTACAATAAAAACTTAAAAAGATTCTTACCACCTTTCCTTGACTTTTTATCCAATCACAAATCACAGACTACTACAGCGCTTGCGGCAGCTGCGCAAGAGGCGGAGATACTCTGGAATCCCCACGATCCGCTGGTGCCGCTGCAATCTCCATTGCCTGTTCCTTGTCATCTTTTCACATTTGTTTTTTTTTTTTCTGAAAATTTTATGTCATTTCTTTTATTTTAAGTTCTTAAAGCATCAATAAAAAAATCTAAAAGATAAGTTTTATAGTTAAAAAAAGTGCACTTTCTATTTATTTATTCGAGTTTAGCTCACACAAAAAAGTTTACTGTCCTCTTTGTAGTAAATCAATGTAAGAGATACATCCTGTATACATACGTACATATATACTATGTAGTATTTTAATGTCTTTGACACATCATATTATATATTAATAATAAAAGTTAATAGACACAGAGAATTTGGACAACTGGAAAGTCTCATATTGCTCCATTTTAGTTAATTCTTAATATATTGTATCATGTGAATGCTCACCTGGACACTATGTTTATGCCCATGTGGATATTTGTTTAATATCATATTATATTATATAAAAAAATATTAATGAAAAGAAAGAAAATTGTCTTGCATTTAAAATTCTGATAAAAATACAAATAAAAGAGATAACTCAATCCATTTCAATGACGATAAATATTAGTTTAAAGATATAAAAAACTTAAAGAGATAATCATGTAAGGTAGATTAATAAAAATTTTATATTAACTAAATAAAATGGAAAAAATTAAGCATACATTTATTATTTATATATTTAAATATTTTTAAAATTTTGATAACAAGATAAATAAAACTCAATAATGTTATCTAATTCATATTTATTATGAATATTTTTATTTCCGTGTAGTGGTTAGATTTTATTATTATTATTATATGTATTATGTTTCTTTTTCCTTTATACAAATTATTGAGTATAGACAAATTTTATAATAAAGGATTTTAGAGAGAGAGAGAGAGATATATATATATATATATATTTGTTGAATTTGATTAATATTATACATTTTTATTTTTTTTCCCTGCGTCGTCAACAATATCATAAGCATAAACAAACACTATAATATTAGTATATCTGCGAGTTTCGCAGACAAGTGTAGAAACAAAATTGGTTGGGACATGTCTGCTTATGGAGGAGAGAACTGGGGACTGTTTCTGCTTGCGCAAAATGGCAATGGTAACCGCACTCAAATCAAGATCATCAGTTTTTCATGCGGGACACATTCTTATTGATGCTATCAAAAAAACAAGACGGCAATTAAGACAAAGACATCTTCCATAACACGCCTTGAAAAAGAAAATAATTATTTTGCTCCTTTAAATTATTTATTTATTTTATTTTAATTCCTTTAATTTACAATTTATCTCTGATTCATCTTATTTTGCTGCATCCACTTGGAGTAATTTTGAAATATTAAATAATGATAAATGATGAATATAAAATAAATTAAAAATTAAGGGACTAAATTAAGATATTAAAAAATCAATTTAAAACAAATAAATTAATTAAGAGACCAAAATGATGGTTGAAAAAATTCTATAACAAAAAATGTTTTTAATATAAATATCATCATCATCATTTATATTCCTATTCATTAAGGCTGGCCCAAAAAAAAAATCCTTATTAATATATATAGGTTAATGGCACAATTAAAATTTTAAATTACCGATTTTAACCTTTATATTAAAGACAGATATACTAATTATTGAATATTAACGTATTATTTGGCTAATATTGTTATCCAAAACTCTAATTGCATTACCAATTTGATATATTAACATTTATCATTATTTTTTTCAGAGTTTATGCCCAGGAAAAATCATAAAAATTATAATTCAAGATATTAAGTTAAAAATATTTATTATAAAAGATCCAAGTTTTAAAATTATTTTATGACACAAAATTTTAATTATAAAGATAATAATTTTAAGTACAATAGAAAGTTAAATTTCATATTATTAAATTCACAAGTTTTTTTATTACTTCTTTAATTTTTTCTTTCATTCTTCTTTATTATTATTTAAAAAATCATTTAAAAATTATTTTAAATTTTAAAATCAATCTAAAATTTTAAAATATAAATTTGTCTAAAATTCGTCCAATATAAAAGCACTTCTTTTGGGTACAAAATACAAATAATTACTAACTAAGGCCCAACGGTGGGCCCCTTTTGTTTAGAGTAAGTCTTTGTAACACGTCAAACGAGGCGGTACCTTTTCGGGCAAATGGGTTCCCACCTCTTTATTGTATTGGTTCATGTCACTCGCAAAAAAACTCTTTTTTTTTTAATAGATTCCTTTATTAGAGATAACAGAAGACAACATTTTTAACTTTTATTTTTTAACCAACATTTTTTAGCACTCGGGAACAAAAAGTTGTTGTGGTACAAATACCTTTTAGTTTGTGAATAAATAAATTAGAATTGTTTAAATTCATATGAAAATATGTTCTTATTGCGTGAGGCCTTAATTAAAATTCATTAATTATTTTAATTTCGATGTTAACTTACTCTTGCTGAGTTGGTGACTTGTATGGAAGGATAAACTTTGTTTTATTTCTTTAAATTTTCATAAGAATCGATGATAATGTGTCAAGTTTCAAATTTTACACTTTATCGTGCTTAATTTGTAAAAGCATGTAGTACGTCATGAAAATATGGCATGTAATTATCATTTTACCTCAAAATACACGAAAAGGCAAGTGAAAATACGTCTCTTAAAATGGAGAAACTAAAGTGGTGAGATAATTGTTGGTCCCAAAAAAAAGTAAGATCATTTGTATTTTTAAAATAATTATAAAACATATAACAGTGAGAGAAATTTTGGGCTGCGGAAAAAATTCTTATTATTTAAAAAAAGGAAAAAAAGCCATGTCATGTGGTGAGCCACAAACAAATATGTACGTTCATATCCATCATCACTGGTAACTTATCTGAACGAATCAACGCCAGCAAATCGGAACTAGATCCATAGGAGCATAAATTTTGTCTCATTGAATGCTGGTTGTGAAAAACAAATAGTTCGAAAACCAAATATGAAAAAATTGGCCTGCAAATTTAGTTGATAATATTAGAGTTTAGTTTTGTTAACAAAAGTTATATGGATGGCTATGATTATCCGTCAGGAGTTAGGAATGACAGTATAATTCAATCCTAGATTCCAAAGAGAAACCAACGCAAAATGTTAAGCGCTTGTTGAATTTTTAGATTCGTAGAATTCTCTTTATCGGACGGTGACTCACATCCCACGAAACAAAATGGACAATAAAAGGAGGAAAAAAAAAAAAGGCATAAATTTGGGATAATAGCAAACTCTGTGGACACTTGAATGACACGATTTTTACTTCTATTATTTATACATATATGAAACTTCAATCCAAAACTTAGTTACGTTTAGAATTTTAGGGAGATCTTTCTTTTAGGATAATTGTGTCCCATCTCTTTTGTTTTCTTAAAAACAAAAAAAATTGAATATTGGTTCTTCAAACTCAACTTTATAACAAAATCATATACATTATTTAGCCAAGTTCCAATCGAAAAAATATATCACCAAGATTAAAGCATAATATACTATTTCTTTTCATATGAAGGGCAAATTGTTATTAAAAAAATATGCAAAATTATTTCTAAAAAATAGAAAATTGGGTTATTTTTAATTTCTGTTGTTGTTTAGTAACTTTTAAACTTTACTTTTAGTAGTAATAAAATTATTTTTTCTAACGAAGAAAGTAAAATTTTATTGCTTCTCATTTTAGGTAAAAACAAAAGAAAAAAAATATTTTAAAATAAAACTACCTTACTTAACATCATTAACTATTATATTATCCTTAGTATTATTTTTCTATAGGCTCATTTTTTTCCATTTTTGTTTCTTGTTCTTATCTTTATCTACTTATTTTGATATATTTATTTTAATTTTATATATTACATGTAATTATTTTATTTGTACATTTTTAATCATGTAAAATTTTGAAAATTAATTAAAATAAACCATAATAAATATTTAAAATAATATTGATTAAAAAGTCAAATAAAATAAAATTTTTAAATATAAACTACTTATTTTTTTTAGTATTTTATTTATAAAATTTCATTTAAAAAATAATTTAAAAACAAATAAAAATTACCGCAATGTCAGATCCCTTAGAAAAAGAATGAACGACCGCTAAAAATAAGCTGAAATTTGAAATTTCCCTTTGAATTAATGGATAGCGCCGTTACGGAGGTGAAACAGTCAAACTGGATGGGGTTTATCAGAAAGTAAGTGGATTGGCCTTAAAAACAAGAAAAAAAAAAAGTTAAATCAGTAATTAATTATTGAAACAAGAAAAGCCGGATTCACGCGAGATGCACGTGGACTCATCCAGTGCAAGTAAATTAAAATTAGTGAGTGACATTCACAAGGCAAAGGGCTACCATCTGCACAACTCTCTAACCCCAAATCTCTCCCTACTCTTCCGCTTTCGGGGATGGACTCTCTCGCTCTCTTCTGTACCGGAGCCCTCCTCGCCGGCGGCCTCTACTGGTTCGTCTGCATTCTCGGCCCTGCCGAACAAAAGGGTAAACGCGCCGTCGATCTATCCGGTGGCTCCATCTCCGCTGAGAAAGTCCAGGACAACTACAAACAGTACTGGTCCTTCTTCCGCCGCCCCAAGGAGATCGAAACCGCTGAAAAAGTCCCCGACTTTGTCGACACTTTCTACAATTTAGTCACTGACATTTACGAGTGGGGTTGGGGCCAGTCCTTCCACTTCTCTCCCTCAATCTCCGGCAAGTCCCATCGCGATGCCACGCGCCTCCACGAACAGATGGCCGTCGATCTCATTGATGTCAAACCCGGTGACCGAATTCTGGACGTTGGATGCGGTGTTGGTGGGCCCATGCGCACTATCGCCGCCCACTCGCGTGCCAAAGTCGTTGGCATCACCATCAACGAGTACCAAGTAAATCGTGCCAGGTTGCATAACAAGAAGACAGGATTGGACTCTCTCTGTGAGGTTGTATGCGGCAATTTCCTGGAGATGCCCTTCTCGGATAACAGCTTCGACGGCGCGTACTCTATCGAAGCAACATGTCACGCGCCCAAACTGGAGGAGGTATACACGGAAATCTTTAGGGTACTGAAGCCGGGGTCTCTCTACGTTTCCTACGAATGGGTCACGACTGACAAGTACAAAGCCGATAACCCGGAACACGTGGACATAATCCAAGGCATTGAAAGAGGGGATGCTTTGCCCGGGCTGAGGAACTTCGCCGATATCGCAGAGACGGCGCGTATGGTGGGGTTCGAGGTGGTGAAGGAGCGGGATCTGGCGAAGCCACCGGCTCAGCCTTGGTGGACCCGGCTCAAGATGGGTAGGATCGCCTACTGGCGGAACCACATTGTCATCACTCTACTGGCGGCATTGGGAATAGCACCCCAAGGAACCGTGGATGTTCATGAGATGCTATTCAAGACCGCTGACTATTTGACCAAAGGGGGTGAGACTGGAATTTTCTCTCCTATGCACATGGTCCTCTGCAGAAAACCCCTATCCCCTGCTTCCTAGTCTTGAGGTAACACTCGGCTTTGTACTTTCAGAATTCAAAAACCTTTGTTTCCACCGTAGCTTTTCCTTGCTTTTTCTTTTAATTTAATTTTAAATTATTACTATGAACTTGCTGTAATTTTGGTTCTGAGATTTTTAATTTAGATTTTAAAATTTTCGGTTGAGGCGGTTGCTACACTGAGCAAGTGTGGTATATTTTTATTTGCATCATCTTATTAGATCCTAGTTAAGAGAAAGGAAGGATGTTGGGCCACCGGTGAAAGAAAAGCGAATTAATTCTCTGGCATCAGGAAATCCTATATTGTTTTGGCGTCTGTCTGCGTGTGTGTGTGTGTGTGTGTGCTTTTTTCAAGTTGAATCTCGTCGTGGGATTTGATGAATGTATAATTTTGGCATTCCCTGGATCTGGCGAGATGAGCGAGATAGGGGAAGAAGGGGAGCGCACATGACATGAATATCATGGGGGAGAGGGCTTAGGTGGCAAGCACTAACAATAGAAACTTTATTATGCATAGACCTTAGACATGGAGGATTCAGAACGAGGAATGGGATCCCGCCTTCAACTTTTGCCACGTTGTGCGTCTATTTTAAGCACCCCCCCCCTTTTTTTTCCCTCCGTTTTCTTTCTCTTGTCATCTTCCCTGTGCCCACTACTTGTTGCTTAATCGCATCTTGTTCCCAAATTATCTCTAGCTACTGTCATCTTCTTCTGTTTCCTTTCTCTCAATATCTTTTCTCTGTCTCCCTTCTTTTTTTGTGTGGTTAAACGGAATCCACCATAAAAATATCTTTTTTATTTTTTAATTCTCTTTTTGTGTTGGAGGATACTTTGTTCCCATGGGTAGCTCAAATTTCACACATTCTAGTTTCTCGTCATTGGTTCGAGCTTTTTACGTTTCAAAGGAAATTATAGCAACCATTGTAGTGTGGAAACAGTACGTCTGCTAAAAGTACACGAACTAAATTCGAGAATCGAGTTCGAAAATTCAAAGCGAAATATGTCCTAAAGGACTAATACACTCGTTCCTAACCTACAATTCTTGCTGATCATGAAATCAATCATTGTTTGACTAATTTCTTTGCTCAGCCTATAACTTTGGATCCAGAAATTGAAATGGCAACACTCCAATTGGTTTTCCAATTGGTTTGCTGTGCAACTTTTCGCTCGCTTTCACAGTTCCCAGTTTCAAGGCATGTTTTATTTGAAGTACATTGAGATATGTTATTAGTTGATCTTCTCCTTTATCATTCATCTCCCTCTCATTTTCGTGGGTGGTGCGGTCTATGGGTGCGGCGTGCCCTAGTACTGCCTTTTCGTTCAAACTTCAAACCACCGCTTATTTTCTTTGATTCTTTTTTTTTTTACAAAAATAAAACATTAAAACTACGAATTGTTTTAAAACAAAAAATAAATAAAGCAAAATGATCGTGCATGTTTGGGTCTTGGGCCAACATATTACACGAAGCTGCCAGTTGAGTTATAGAGGTTCAAATTTTAATAGTCAATTTTTTTTAATTCTCAGTTGCTATCTTGACTGGGTATTCATTCCAGTAAGATTTTGTTTTTACATAAAATTAAAATAAAAAAGGGAAGATGGGGGACTCGTCGACAGTCCAAATTCCAAAACTAGCGATTAACTGCTATCTTTCTCCAGCAAAGAATCAAGTAGACGACAATTTGCGCCACCAAGTCCTATGTGTGTTTGAATCTCACTTCGAGGATACAGCCACGAGAACAATACTTTTAAGTAAAAAAATTAGGTATAGGTTTTTTTTAATATAAAAAAAAAGTGGATTCACTATCATATCCAATTTATCAATATTGGTAAATGGAGGAAGAAAAAACTGTTTTTGAACCAGTGTTAAAGATATTCTGGTTGCAGTCACAAAAATATCTTGGAGAAAGTAGGGATCCTTCACAACCACAATTATAACCATCTAAAGAAGTGACATAATTTTGAAAAATCAATGCTTTTTATTATCTAAATGGACTTCCCAACAAGTCGGGGCCACGGCCCAACTCCATAATACCCGTTAAAAGGAGGAAAAATCGTTGTATTGATTTCTTTTGGAGCATCTCTCCAAAAAAAAAATCCAAGGGATGGGGCGTGTGAACAATATGAACCACAGGGCGGGCAAGCGGGTATGATTTTTGTGGTCTGGCAGGATGGTTAATGTGTTATCCTTGGACAGCCAATCGATTGGCAGCTGCTACCATATCTCAAACCCTCTTTCTTCGTTCCTAGCAACCCCAGATCCATGGCTGCCATCACCAATTTCGTAGTCAAACCACCCTTCTCTCTTACCCGTCCCCACTCCAAGCTCATTCCCCTTCATTTCCGTTCTTCTTCTTTACCTTTTCTGACTGCACATACTTCTCCACCAACAGGACTTAAAACTTCCCACTGCACCCGCTTAATTACAAGAGCCACAGCTACCTCTGGTGCCAAGAAAGTAGAAAGCGACGAGAGAGTTCAACAAGTTCATAGCATCGAAGAATTCGACGAAGCGCTTCGATCGGCCAAACACAAACTCGTGGTGGTAGAATACGCAAGCAGCAAAAGTTATGAGAGCAGCAAAATATACCCTTTCATGGTGGATCTGAGCCGAACGTGCAGCGACGTGGACTTCCTTCTAGTAATGGGTGACGAATCAGAAAAGACAAGAGAGCTGTGCAGGAGAGAGAAGGTGGAAAAGGTGCCTCACTTTAGCTTCTACAAGAGCATGGAGAAAATACACGAAGAGGAAGGGATTGGCCCGGATCAGCTGATGGGAGACGTGTTATACTACGGAGATAACCATTCTGAAGTGGTACAACTGCATAGCAAAGAGGATGTGGAGAAGCTGATGGAGGATCACAAGGTTGACCACAAGCTTATCGTTCTAGATGTGGGGCTCAAGCATTGTGGGCCGTGCGTGAAGGTGTATCCGACGGTGATTAAGCTGTCGAGGCAAATGGCTGATTCGGTGGTGTTTGCGAGGATGAATGGGGACGAGAATGATAGCTGCATGCAATTCTTGAGGGATATGAACGTGGTGGAGGTGCCTACGTTTTTGTTCATCAGAGATGGTAAGATTAGTGGAAGGTATGTGGGTTCAGGGAAAGGGGAACTTATTGGGGAAATTCTGAGGTACCAAGGGGTACGTGTCACTTATTAGATATGTTTAAGTTCTGATTAAGATATCATACGGACCCCAAATAGTGTAGGTACTAGCTCATCCTACCCAAACGGGGTAAGTCTCTTTTAATTTGTGTATTCATTCTTTCGGTTACTTGAAAGTTGAAACTTGATAATAACACGTTTGTGCATAACCCTTCCACGCAAGTCTTCATAAAATACTCACAGAGCACTGCATCTACTACGCTGGAGAACTAACGGAGAAACTCAGGGGGAAACATGCTTATCTGGAAATTAATGATAAGAACAAAAGTAGAAAAACATTACTTCTTAGTGGGTACCTTTATTGACTTGATATGCTTATTTTGAGCGTATGGAGCACATATAAAAATTTAACAAACGTTTCTATCATGGAACTATACCAAACCAACAAAAACTTGTCTCATGGAATCACCCAAGTGAAAAAATATAATCCTACGAATATACCATAGGAGCACAGGTACTTCTCTGGTACGGTGGTTAACATAGGTTGTTAGTTCCGGTATATAATTATTAAATTCTGCAACAAAACCCGTACTGCTACAGTACCATCACATCCATTTGTCGATGATGACGAAAATCCATCACGCGTTGGGCATGAGATTTTTGTGAGAACCCAATCGAAGCACACAATAGTAAAAGATCCCTTTCCCCACACGGCAGCATTAACCATTGGCTGCGACACTACGTCCTTTGTCAAAGACATCCACATCCATCCATGGTTTGGCAAAAGTACAAAACTATTAACATGGAATGAAGCATGGTGAGCAGATTAATAAGAATATATATATATATATATATAATTTATATGGAGGAAAAAAATGGGTGTTGAAAAGTGGTTAAACGACAATATGCAATCAATTGATCCCACATCGAACTCATTCAAATTATTCACAGTTCTAATAAATGAGCGAAGACTAGATTAAATTGCCTCTATATACATTTGCCAAACCAATGTCTCTTGATTCTTCTATAACATATTCTGAGGCCATCTTGCTAAATTGGGTTGGTTGGTGTGGCTATCAATATATAGTTTGTTTTTACCATTATTAGCATTTAGCGTTGGCAGGAAAAAAGATACGGTAATTGCAGTGATAGAGGATCCATTCACAACATATAACTGATTTCTGACCAACAAATGATCCTTACAACAAAATTTTGAAGTGACTGGGAAACCGCTCCCGAGTCTGAACACTTGATTTCGCATAGCAATGGTACAAATTGTAATTATTTGTAGCAGCTGGCTTTATAAGGACCGCGTATCTGCATCAGAAACTACATTGGACCCTGTGCTGTGCGTGTAAAATAAGAGCAATTGTTACTTATTACTAGTGTAACATGTTATTTATTCACTCGATTAAAATTTGTTCTGTACATAGGGTCTATTTATATTACACATAGTATGTCATGTGTAATATAAATGGATTTTATTTATATAAATTTAATTTTGATTATTGATTTTTTTTAATGAACATACATCACATGCATCTAACAAAATTTCGTAAAATAAAACTTACACTTGCTGTGCCAATAGTTATTTTATTCCCACACTACTTACATAATTAGGGGCAAGAAAGGCACCTTGTGAGAATTGGAAATGAGTTAATTTTTTTAATTATCTTTTATATTATAAATTTTATCCGAACTGCAGTTTAAATAAGTCAGACTCTCCTTAAGGTTTATGTTTTTTTTTTTTTTATTTGAATGCCATCTTCTTCTTCTTTTCACTGTGATGGAAAGTCACCTAATTAGTTATAATTATATGTAAATTTCATGTACCAAAAAGAAAAAAAATGAAAGTAACAAACCTAATTCAATTTCATTCTTAACTAGTCAGGTACAACAGGAATCACCAAACATGTTATGATGACTGGTAATTAACTTGTTAATATGGCTGACTTGGTTTGTACAATAGGAATCCCAAGACGACATTAATTTAAACATAAAAGATTCAATTTTTGTCCTGTCTAAATCTATAATTATAAGTAGATAATACACGGCCATCACTTCAGGTAAAATTTACATCTTATGAAGTCCATTTACACCATATTAAGCCCAAAAAATGTATTAAAAAACCAGAAGGAAGGTACAAACACTTGCGTTTTATTTTTTCCCTTAAAAAAAAAATCAATTTGCTCTATGCACTGGTCTCAACTGAAGAGGCCTCGGTGGTGCCATTGTCCTTCTTTTCCATAGATTAATTTCCTTCCTTGGCTGCAAAGGCACACCTCCACCATTACAATCACCACCTACCAGTATAGGTGCAGAGAAAGGAATTATGACCTCCTCTTCTTCTTCTTCTTCTTCTTCTGCATCACTCTCATCTCTGTCTTGATCTGAAAAATAATCCCGGTGGTTCATTTCTTCAGGCGCATGAGCCTTCCAATTAAACTTAGTTAAAGCATCACGTCCACTTGCAAAACGCTTCATCTCACTCAGAGACGGTGCTCTACCAGTAAGTGCCTCCTTATCATGATCCGAGGTCTTAGAAGCAGTAGCATCGGATTTCCTACCTTCAGTTTTCGCTCCATGGAATATCTTTCGAAACGTCGACGCATCCTCCTTGACCTTTCTCACGTCCTTAGGCAGCGACATACTCTTGGCCTTGGCTTTCTTGATCTGTTTCTTCTTGTGCTTGATCTGTCCCATGCACGACACTTTAGGAGAAGTGGGTTCTTGAGAATCAATGCTTCCTTCATCCTTTGGTTTTGTTCTAGCTTCATCTGGAATCATTGATACCGTGGGACCACCATGTTGTTTAAACCACCTCGCTGCGTTCTTGGGTCTTTTGTTGTGATCTCTGCCTGGACTGAACGGAGGGTTTTGAAATGTGACTGTGACTGCAGCTGCTGCTTTTGGTAGTATCTTCAAGATCTTGTTCTTCAGCTTAAGCTGCTTCTCCATCATACTAAGCCAGATATTGCTGGAATCGGTTCTACTCTGTAATGGGGTTGTCTTTAAATATAATGAACATGGTTAACAGGTTAAACCATAACATCGTAAGGGTCATCGGGGTTTGTGTATATCTATTTGACTTTGTCAAGAAAGGTGGGAGACGAAGAGCTTGGTCAAATAAAATCGGTGTGACTGGGTTATTACCCCCCTTCGCTCTATATGCATTAAATAAATTAATCTTTAAAGAAACAGCTTGCGTCTTGTTTTCTGGTAATAAAAAACAAAATTAAAAAGTCGTATTTGCGCACGCATATTATTTTTAAAATTCCACTGATTTATTCAAGGGCTAAATATTTGAATGTAGAACGTTAAACCCTTGTTTTTAAATTTTAGATGGGGCCTGTTTGAGCAGTTGGTTCTGCCGGTGTCTGTCAAGTTAAGTTTTGATCTAATCATTAAGACACCACGTGGCTTGCAAAATAAAATAGGATGACGACGAAGAAAAGGTTCTTCTCATATAAGACAAGTCTTGCTGAATTGCTAGTTGAAATCACAACAAAAACGTGAATCTTGAAACCGGAGGATTCAGATGGGATTTCAAATTTATTAGATGAGTTCACTTTATTGTATGATCACTTTGACTTGCTCTCTTCACCGAACTAATAATATATGCTCATTATATAAGCAAGCAGTTCTACAAAGAATAATTTCTACTTTTCAAAATGACAGTTTAAATATGTTTAGGTAATCTCCAGTAATTTCTATTTTAAGCAGATATCAAAATTTAATGAATTAATCCCCATATGGCCTCTAGTATGAGATTTTTTTTTTTGGCAGAAACCATATCAAGATTCTAGGTTTTTGAAGAAGACGATGAGTTGATGTTTTTTGACAAAAAATGCAAAAGACGACGAAGGAGAGAGAATAGGCGATTTATCAATTATAGGCATTTGATGTCGTTCTAATTAGAGAATGAGAGATATGTGAATCCTGGGGATTTGATTAGCTTTATATTTGTTTCCACACCTTTTGAGTTTGGAATCCCTGACCTAGACCAAGCTTCTTGGTTTCAGAAGAAGCAGAGCTCTAATCCATATCAAAATTCAATAAATTAATCCCCATAAAGCCTCTAGTATGAGAGATCACGGTTCTAGGTTTTCAAAGAAGCAGTAGGGTTCGTTGACAGAAAAGTGCGGGTAGAGAAGGAGAAAGAGAGAGAAAATATGAAATGTTGGTTGGAATGCTAATTAAGGTGATAAAAAATATAACATAAAAGTTAGATACAATTACCTGTATCCTGCTTAACAGATTCTTCTATTAACTAATGACGTGTTTTTCATTCTTACATCTCACCAGACTGTCCTTATTTTGCCTTTACCTCATGTCTAACAAAAATTAACTCACACTTGAGATAAAAGGAACAAAGCAGTCGAAAAACCCATCTCTCTCATCAATCGAGTATCCTAACTCCATCCTTGCATAGCAATAGTCGAACAGAGCAGTTGAAGAACCCATCATTGTTGCTTGTGCTGCTCATACAAGCCCTAGGTTCAATTGTTCGGGGTTGAATTCTTTATGTCTTCTAGTTTGAATTTTAGGTTTTGATTCTTATGTTCTTTCTTGCATCAATTTAGTTTGAGTTCATCAACTAATTTAAGTATTGATTGGTCTAATTTTGATGGTTAGTTTCTAAATGAATCCCACCAAACTCTTCTCATCAGATTCATTTTGTTGACTCTGATTTTGGCTTGTCTTGTTTTATGGTCGCAGGAAGAGTCGCAGATAACTAATCTGGAATTGGAATCATAAAAGGAGAAGACAAAAGAGAACCAAGGGGAATTTTGGCCTGGTAAGAAGAATAGGAGAGAAGCATATACATAATAAAATTCTCATTATTTGATCATCAGCCAAGTTAATCTTTACATTACAGGAAGTGCTTTGAATGTTCAATAATGTTATGCTGGTGAATAACTTGCTACAAAGTGCTTTAAAATTTGGAAATGTGGAATCGCAGACGAATTAGGAGATGGGTACAAGGTTGGAAAAAGGAAAACGACGATTAATTGTTGAAACGTTTGACCAGTGGAGGCGATAGTTTTTTTTTTTTAACTAAAAAATAAAACTAAAATATTAGTTAACAATTTTAGAAGGAATGGTGCGCGAGATGCTAAGGTATTAGAAATATATATATATATATATATATATATACATACACATGTCATTTATTAATTAGAGAATAATATAATAAAAATATAAAAAAAGCATATAAATTTTATTTTAAAAAATAAGTCACATGTAAAATCATAACATCTTTAATAAAAGTTTATTAATGATTTGATGTGTCACTTTATCATTAAAAAATATAAATAATGACATATTAAAACTTAACAAATTTTATTAAAAAGATTTTATGAGATAAATTTAAAATTTAAAAATTATTTTAAAATATTTCAAATTTAAGAGACCAATTTAAAATAATAAATAAAATTAAAAGATCAAGATATTATTTTAACCTAAAATATATAAATTTATTAAAAATTTAAATTTAATATAAAAATATTAAATATATTTTTACAATGTTGACCTAACTTTTAATAGTTTTTAATTGCTGGAAGAAACATAGTTGAAACTTTAAATTTGTGAGAATAATCCTAGGATGTTGGGAAGGGTCTAACAAATTGAACAAATCAATTAGATATAAATTATATTGTAATTTTCAATGACATGGGATCGTTAAGCGAAAAATACGTCATACTAATTCATGTATATGGCTATATGTTGGTCCAATCAAAGAATCTCAGCAGTCCATATTTTTTATATTTAATTTCAGGATTAGAAATCCACCTCACCCTTCGAAAATTTGGAGTAACAGTCGTCGGGGATATATGTAACTTTTGGTGTGATTTTCTCTATCTATTGGGGAATGGTGATGAGAACTTATGTCATAAAATTGTACTTGGAAAAATTAACCTTTAGTCGCAGTTTAATGAGTTGAAAAGAAAATGAGAAACAACTTTTCAGAAGAATAAATCTTCTAAATCTTAAAAGGTAATTAAATTTAGAATTAAGATTTTTGATGATATATCAAAATTGGAAACGCCAATTCCTAAATAGAAATGGATATTAAATTAAATTGTATGAAAGTTTTAAAGTTGACGATCAACAAATTTTTTAAAAAAAATCGAACACAACTTAATTAAAATTAAATTGAAATTCATAAATAAAATAATAAACAAATTTGATAAAAGAATAAATTAAATAAAATTATGAAACAAGTATTTTGAACAAATTTTATATGTGTTATGATAGTCTTGATTCCTAATTTATAAGATATCCTCTTAAATATATTTTTTTAATTTAAGTCATGTCTTATTAAATGTATAACTACTTGCTTAATAACCTAGTGGTGGAAAGTGTGGCATTAACTATCAATGATAGATGTTATTATGCTAGATTCATGTCTTTCCATCTTATAAACATTTTACTATATGTAGCATAGATCTTCAAATAGTTATAGAGTTTTAATTGACACTTAAACTTCAAGTATCATTTTGCATTGGTTGTTTCACTCAAGTCTTTTAAACTAAATTTTATTGGCTACTTTAACTTTTAGTTATAGTTAATAGTTTTATGATTTTTTACAGTACTAGGAACTTTTGTTTTTTAACAGAAGTAATTAAGAGTTATGAGAATTCAACTTTGCCAAGCCATTAGCACATTGATTAGGGACCTTAATCACATGTAACTTTTTATTATAGTTTATTTGGCTACACCTCATGGTTTAATCTTGCTTGGTATGGGTTCCCTTTCTATATGGAGAAAGGTCTAAAATTAAAAGCCCATTATATGTCTACTTGGTCAAGTGGAAGGGAGTCAGATTATGATAAGAGAGAGTGGTGATATTCAAGTTAGAATGGCAACTTGTGAGAGAATAGAAAAAGAAAAGTTATTTTCGGATATTCACAAGGCAGCTATCATAAAATTTCACTTGCAAATTCGTTCACCATTTGATTGAGCTAAAATTTTGTCAGCAGGTTCGAGACATATGTTTTTTTCATTTTCAATGGTTAGATCGTCAATTTATTGCTTGGTGTGAGAGAAATTCAGTTTGTACTGGACCTTTTATTTTTGGTGTATTTTTTATCTGCCTGATTGTCTACTGTAAGCTAGTTGCTTTGGTTTTTTGGCTAGCTGTTAGCACTAATTTATGTACTTGATTGAGACTCCTTTGTACTCTTATTTTGATCATAGTAGAGCTATTTTATTAGTCAGGATGACCTGTGGTTTTTACCCTTACTTTGAGGGGTTTTATACGTTAAAATCTTGGTGTCATTTGATTTGTTTGTGTTGTTTAATTTCTGCCATATATTTGTTTGATTATTTCTCATGGATTCTTGCAAGTTGAGGGCATTTAATCCAGCTGCATATTTGTTATTGTGATGCTTTTCTCATCAAAGTGGTCTCAAAGCCTTGGTTTTGGAATTGTTTGACTTGCTTGAATGATGGAAATAAATACAAATAGGATGGTCTGTTTAAATGGTACTAATTATCATTCATGGAAGGGCAAGATAAAGGATTTGCTATTTGTGAAGAATATAAATCTTCTTGTGTTTGCTTTTCAAAAGCCATATTCAAAGTCTAATGAGGATTGAGATTTTGAACATTAACAGGTGTGTGGTTTTATTAGGCAATATGTAAAAGATAATGTGTATAATCACATTACTAATAAGACACATGCAAGAACTTTATAAGAGAAGATTGAGTCCTTGTATACCTCTAAGTCAAGGAACAACAAGTTACATTTGCTAAATTGTCTAATGAATTTGAGATGCAAGGAAGGGACTTCTATTTCAGATCACTTGAATGAATTCCAAGGACTCCTATATCAACTATCAAGAATGGGTATCAAATTTGATGATCAAGTGTGTAGCTTTGACTACTATAGAGGTAGAATTTATTGCCATTACTAAAGCATGTAAGGAATTACTATGGGTGAAGAAATTCTTACATGAGCTTGGTTTTACTCAAGATAAATATCTATTGTTTTATGACAGCTAAAGTTTTATTCATCTTGATAAGAATCCAACTTTCCATTCAAAGTCCAAACATATTGATGTGAGGTATTATTGAATACATGATGTTTTAGATGCTAAGTTGTTGGAGTTGGTAAAAATTCATACTGATGACAGTAGTGCTGATATGATGACTAAGGTAGTATCAAGATGGAAATTTGAAACTTGTAGTGAGATTGTCGGATTGGCAGTCATCTCCACGTAGTCGTGAGGGGGAGATTTGTTGGGTGTGGCCTTCCTTCCTATGTGGAGAAAGGCCCAAAATCAGAAGCCCACTATTTGTCTCACTTAGTAAAATGGAAAGAAGTCAGACTAAGGTAAGAGAGAGTGGTGATATTCAAGTTAGAACAGCAACTTGTGAGAAAATAGAAGAAGAAAAGCTATTTTCGCATATTCACAAGGTAGTCATCGTAAAACTTCATGTGCAGATTCATTAACTGTTAGATCAAGCTAAAATTTTGTTAGCAAGTTTAAGACATTTATTTCTTCATTTTCAACGATTGGATCATCGTTTCATTGCCTAGTGTGAGAGAAATTTAGTTCATAATGGACCTTTGTTTTTGGAGTGTTTTTTATCTTCTTAATTCTCTATTATAAGCTTGTTGCTTTAATTCTTGGCTGGCTGTTAACATTTATTTGTGCACTTAATTGAGACTCTTTTGAATCCCTATTTTGATCATAGTAGAGCTCTTTCATTGGTCTGAATGACCCGCAATTTTTACTCTTATTCTAAAAGATTTTTCACGTTAAAATCTTAGTGTCTCTTTAATTGTTTGTGCTGTTTAATTTTTGCTATACGTTTGTTTGATTGTTTTTCAAAGATTTTTGTAAGTTGAGGGCATTTGATTCAGTTGCATATTTGTTATTGTGATGCTTTTCTCATTAAATTGAATGTTCTTCAATTTTAGATATATCCAATATAATGGTCAGTAAATTAGTTTATGACAATCATAAATGAAATAAAAAAGAAAATGTAATTCAGGAGCAGTGCTAAACTGCTAATCTTTATTGGAATTATTTCCTCGGGTGTATCTGTGTTAGTCAAAATTGCATTAACGTTCAACTTTAATTTTAATTATGAAGGATTTTAATTTGTAACTTTATATTGACAACTTTTTAGGCATGTAGTATGGCCAACCTTATTTAAATCTAATTAACGATTATTTGCACGAAATATGACGAAGATGGAGTGTTGGGAGTGGGTTACAACTTTAAATTAGACAATAAATGCTTTCAATACATTTTACTGGACATGAGTTGGAGTAGTTGATGTTGTGATTAAAATGAAGCTAGGGACCATGGCAATGACCAGTGGCAGCTTAACAAAATTCGACCGGCATTAAAAATATTAATCATATCTCCAAGTCTTTATACTTCCCAACGCAACTATTAAAAATAATAATAATAAATTAAGAATAAAAGCGCGGTTGGGCAATGACCCAGCAAGAATTTATTTGTTTTTCAGAAATGAGAAAAAGTCCCTCTTATTCCCCCGCGTTACAGCATGAAGCCAAGAACAAAATGAGCAAAAACATAAGAATTTTGCCGTGGATAAATCATTAAATTACTTTGTTTTTTGGGCCTAAGTGTGTATATGTAAATTTCAAAAAAATTAATAAAAAATAACTCGAGTTCTCAAAAAATGAAAATTTTAATATCATTATTCAAAATATAAATAATATAAAATGAACACAGTAATATTATTAGTATTGGTCATTTTCTTTGCTTGTTTTGCTCATCTAAGTAGTGAGAGTGCAAGGCGGTGTGTACGATACTTGTTACTGTCGCAGGTCGGCCTGTTCAATAGACGGGCCACTCTATTAGAATTTATAGCTGCTCGTATTAACTTGTAGGTAAGTTAAATGGGTTACTTTACAGTTTTGTCTTATTAAAGTAGCCACTTAAATTTTTATTTTTTATTTTTGGGGATAACTACTCATAGAGAAATTTTACACTTCTGTGTTTTACTCAACATTGGCTTGGTAGATTCAAGGATCCACATAAATATTAAAACTGCGAAAATAAGTAAAATCAAAAGAAACAAAAGGCATATAAATTATAGGAACAAAAGAGACAACTAAAAGGACAAAACAGAAGAGCCATGAATACACGTATTACCCCAAGAAAAAAAAAAAGAACAGTGAAGCAAATCTATAATTGCGAGTGTCGAAAATGAATCAACGTTAATTAAACAAGTTTAGTGTTGGTATAATATTAAGTACGTTCTGTAATGCCTATACACATGGGATCTATAATAATTGAAGAGAAGCTAATTAGCAAAATAAAAACAGGAAAGAAGAATAAGTGAGATAAGGAGATGGTTATATCAAGAAAGAAGAGGAAGGTTCTGTCTCTTAATAGGGTGGCCCATAGACAACTTGTTGTTAGGACTAATTTAGCTTGTAAGTTAAACCAGTCAGTTCATTTAGGCCTGTATTTGATTGGATTAATCTTTTAACCTTCAAAGCTGCCCACTTAACCTGCTAAACGGGCCGTCCTAAGCTTAAACTCCTCTTTAACAGTAAAAGTGTTGAATAACTCGGCAGCATCAAGAGGCAGCTCTGTTCTCATCCTTCATCATATCTTGTGTTTTCAAACAGGCCCAGCTACATGTCTTTCTAACTTTTGTCGCCGACTGCTCCCTCTTTTCACCCATTTGATTCAAACTGGAAATACCAGAATCACGAGTTTTTGGTTGGTGGATCAATATATAAATTAGATAAGAAAATGAAAATAAAAAAAGTAATTTTAATATCTTTGTATTTAATGATTGAATAATGATTAATAAATAAAATAAAATAATATAGGTATTACACAAACTTTTTCTTTATTCCATATACTTCGCATTATCAAATGGGACCTTAGAATTGTAGTTCCTTTCCATATGCAATTAACACTGTTGGGCACACATACAAGTTAAGAAATCTGGTACTCATTTGAGTTCAATAACCCAGAATAGCAAAATTGTGTGATCTCGAGTCTAAACTTGAAATATATATAGTTCAGCTGCCGTGTGGCAAGTTGAAGTTTTGTCCTGAACTTATGCTTTTGTACCTGATGATTGTGACTTGACAATGGAAGTTAACAATCTTTTATGACGATGAGAATACATATATATATATATATATATATATATTTCTGAAACCAGTGATTGAGGCAAAATTTATGAGACACTGACATTCCCATGTCATGCGGGACGCATATCGTGACACTCGTATTTTGTAGAGGGTTGTATATGGGCCAACTATTCAATGACCTACGAGCACAATTTTCCTCCATGCCAGGATTATGTACAAGTTTTCTTTATGTGCGATTTGACTTGGCCGAGTTTTCATATTTTGAAGTTTGTACATTATATTATTTCGAATTTGAATCTTAAGTTTTAACAAATTTAAAAAATTATGATTAAACCTGACTATAGTATCATAAAAGCTGCTTGATTAATATGTTTCAAATTAAAAAATATTTTTTCAGAGTACGGTAGCCCTGGTGATAAAGATGGAATAAGTTTGGATAGTATTAAAAGCTTAAACACTCTAATGTAATTAAAAAAATTATTACATCAAATACAACATAATCATATTAATAGAATCAATATTTATTTATAGGCCTAAGAATTTCAATAATTATATGTTAGTTGGGCGATAGTTACCTTTTATTAAATGACCAAAATTTTAAAATGTGATGAAAATAAATATGAAAATTTATGTTTAATCAATAATTTAAAAGGTAAAATCTATTTAAGTGAGATAGTTTAATTTCTAAATTTAATTGAAAATCCCCATGATTGATTATTACTCTCTTATTAGTTATTTGTAGATAAAAAGATTAACCATAAATAACTACCCATTTTAAATACAAAACAATTTTTTATTTTAAAATTTGAAAATAACTAAGTGAAGACCCCAAACTGCTTCATATTGCACATCGCCTTATCCTTTATTTAATTTTTATGCAGAAATTGCCTTTTCTATCATTAAATATGAAATTACAAATGTAAATAGCTTTAAAAAATAGAAAAAAATCATGGGATAACTGTGTTTTTTTTTTTTTTGGGCCTTATCACCCAAAAAATATAATGTGTAACTAAGAAACCCAACCTATCTATTCGTAGTAAGACACATCCTGATTGCTATAAGACTGATTTCAAATGAACAAGTTTATCTATCCATATTAGGACACATCCTATCTAATTTGCTATAGGACTTGAATTCAATTTTGATTTTTAAAATCCTAATCAATATCCACATCATATCATAAAACAAGGATTTCTCCTAAAATCTAGCAAAGTTACCATAAGAAGGCTATAGATAGCCCATTGAATCCAATAAATCAAACAGAGACAAAGATGAGTTATCCTGCTTCAGAGCACTCAGGGTTGGTGCAATTGAAGGATTTGATACCCTTGGGTCCATGGAACAGGCCACCCCCACCGCTCAGTAAAAATCAACAATGGCAATACGTGAAGGTTAAGGATCAGATTTATAAGAATGGAAAGAGAGTTTATTGGCAACCCAAAATAATAGAGAAAGCTGATGATCCAGAATATGAAGTTCCCTATGGAAGGCTTTTTGAACTTGGTGACAAATGTGCCATCAAGACCCTCAAACGATGGATTGACAAGCTTTTTGGGCAGATATTTGGCTTACCAAAGCCTGAGTATGATTGAAACACTAGTAGCAGCAGTAATATATGACTTATGACTTTGACTCATCAGTAATTCAATGTCTATTCTGACTTTCGAATGATGGACTTTTACTTATTATTATTATTTTCAATTATATATTTTCCGGTATTTTCAAATTTTTATGACTTCTTTTTTTGCTCGGTCCTTAATTTATGAAAGCATTACTTCGAACAAGTTAGAATTCTGAGAACTTTATTCTCTTTAACCTTTATCTTTCGAGACCTTCAAAATCATAGTGCTGCTGCTAATTACAAGTCCTTTTGAGAAGGAGGAAGGGTAATTTATTTTATATTAAAAAGTCATACGGGATCAAAATACTTGGGATTCTCTTCAACTCCATAAGGTACAGTATTCTTTTTTGGCCGAAGATCTCTTTTGCGCTCTACTTGTTCAGATAATAATTGCTGCGACTAAAAGCTTTTGAACATAAATGGATTAAAGCAATGAATCCCTAAATCAAAGCATATGACATCAATTAAGTTAATGTTGTCATTTTATTTTCGCGTTTCATTGGTTTGATTGAGTTTTAATATCTATCAAGACCGATTTGATCAATTGACTTGGAGGTGTAAGTTGGCCTGCCATGGAATGTCGATATTAGAATTTTGATTCATGTTTGACTAAACTTTTGTATCAAAACAATAAATCGACGTGTTAGAATTTAACCCAAATACTAATTTTTTTTTTTTAACTTGAAATCTCTTTGGTGATAGTTTTGACAAGTTCGGTGAAGAACTTATTCATCTTTTATACGGGCAAAAATATCAGCATTGTGGGACATCTTGCCACAGCGAGCAATACCTTGCTCGTCTAGATTTAGATATAATTTTGAATAAATTAAACAGACTTTTTTTATTTTTTTTTAAATTATACAAATTTTTTATCATTTTAAAATATATTTTTTCTTAAAATTAAAAGTTATATTATATTTTAGCTTCATTTTAAATTTTTTGACTAAAATATATCTATTAACATAGATACATATATTTTTTTAATATAAAATATTCACATTTAGGTTGAACGAATTAGGAGAGGAAATTGATTACAAAGAAATCCAAGTTTTTCCTAAATAATAATAATATATATTTAGGTTAATAGAAGATATTAAATCAATCAATTTAAAATTAGATTAAAGTATATATTTTAAAAATAATTTTTTTTTTTTTTACATAATTTCATCAAAATTCAAAGAAGATCAATAGTTTTTATGTAATAGTTTTGGTAAAATTTGTTTACCTTTTCTCCTCATGCACGATATGGTAACACTTATTTCTACTCTTGGTTTTGGCCTTGTTCACATTCTTACCTTTCTTCTTCTAACTAGATTCTAGTGCTTTCAAGGTTCTCTATAACGTTAGTATTCCTAGCTTTAATCTAATTCCTTGCTGTTTGAGAGCTTTTACAACGTACAATGAAAATTTTAAAATAAATCTAATCGTAAAAGAAGATGAGTTTTCCATCAAATTTTCAATTTTTTGCTTATTCATCATGCATCTTTAATAGAGATAGCGATTTCAATCTAACTTATTCTAATATAAACTTTTAACATTTGAGCAGTATTAAGGGAAATTTTGGGGTTAGTGATACATTTTACATCTCATTTCTTGTATCCAACTTGCCTTATAGGGTGGGTTAAGTCAAATTTTTGTCTAATTTAATATTGGGTCAGATCAAGTTAATTTATCTAAGTTTTTGTTTGAAAAAAATAAAAGATGATCCTTTAAAAATTAGATTTTTTATATAAATTTGTGTAAAATTATATCTTACTATTAAAAATGTGAAAGTCTCACAAAAGCTCTTATAATTTTTTTTATTAAGTATATAGGACTAGCTCAATCAAAATTTTTTTTAACTCAATTTAATCTAATTTGATATCAGACGAGCCATTTGTGTACTTATATATATATATATATATATATCATTTTTTATCAAAATGCTTTAAGTATTTATTATTTAATCAATTATTTAATTTTATTTGAATTTTAATATAATATTATATAGTATTTCACCTAGAAGTAGTACTGTCAACTCTGTAATTTTTTTATCCACTTTAATATAAACAAAATAATCAATTCTAGAAGCTGGTTTAGTACATAAAAAATTAAGAATGGAAATAACAATAAAAAGTAAAAACGTGATTTTAGGAGTAAAAAATAATTCTTTTTACTTTTATTTTAAAATAAGTATTTATTGAAATAAATATTATTAAGTAATAATTATATAAGTATAATGAGTATTTTGCAATTTTTTTTTTCAATTCACATTTATGAGTTGAGAACTATTTTTTAAATAAATTCAAAAATGACCTAATTTATTATGGATTATCCATAATGTATAAACCTAATTTAATTACACAGTATCAAATGTAAACTAAATTACTTGATAATATTAAAATATAATCTATTAATTAGTTTAATAATTAATATTATATACAAATTAATAAATATTTCAAAATTTTATTGAAGATATTTTAGGGAAAAAGGAACTTTTCTTTTGTTAAAACTTAATTAAAAAGTTTCAGGGGAAGTATCTGTTTCTGTTATGAAAGAGTAGTATTAATACATTCCTCTCTGCGTTCAAGGGGAAAGGTTCTGGGGTATCATAATTAATAAATAAACAAACCATGATGATATAAAAAGATTAATGTAGAGGGAATACGTGGATTCATCTACATATGCTACCCGTGGTAAATTATGGCTAAATAAGAAAGGAAGGGAATGTGGTTATGAACATAGAACAAGCGTAACAAAGTCGTTTGTTTCAAGTTCTTGTTCAAAACCAGCATATCAGAAAAAGTTGATGAAACCTAGGGATGGAATACCATTTAACGGAGATGAAATAGCATCTCTGCCAATTTAGTCTAAAAATAGCATTGATATCAACGACTTACTATGGACGAGAAGGCTGGGGATAATCATATGATTATGAAATCCAAGTGTTTCATCTACTTCACCTGAGAACAAACACAGAATTACAAGAGAGAAAAGAATGCAGAGGAAAACTAATCCATCGTGCTGCAAAATAAGGAAGAAGAAGAAAGGGAAAATCCGTAAAGAATGGTAGTACAATGATGAGCATTGATATTTGTCATTGTAGCGCTTTTTCTACTGTTAATATTATGGCTACATAAAATTTTCTTTCATGAAGACGAAAAAATAACATTAAATGGAATAAAATGAAACAAATTATTATATTTGGTATCACTAAAAAAAAAAAATCTTTACATATCTTTACTTGGTTGGATAAATTATAGATAGAATGAAATATTTTTAAGGATAAAAGACTAAAATAATATTTTAGAATACAAAAATTATAAAAAATTTAAGCAAAACTATTTTACTCATTGTCTTTTTTTTTGGTCGATGCATACAAATGTTGCTAATTAGTGTTTTATTTATTAAAATTATTAATTTTAATATAAATAATAATTTAAATAAATTGTAAAGAATGAAATTAAATTTCAAAAAAATATTATTAATTTAAATATTAATTTTAATAGAACTTATCTAACTGGTCGAGTGATTTTTTGACTTCATGTTAAGTAAATGTGTGTGTATACACACACACACATATTTTAATATAAAAAATTCTTTTATAAAATAATAATCTTAAAAAATATTTTAATTTTAATATCAAATAACAATTTTATTATTTTTTAAAAGTATAACTATTATTAATTAATTTTATAATTAATTTTTCTAATTTTTTATTATCTTTTCTTATTATTCGTTCTAAAAGTATTATTATTTATTTTTCTTGGTTACGAAATAACATGTATTGTAATTAATGAATAGTTTATAAATATTTATAATTTGTTATTTTTATTACATTTTTTGTAATTTTTGATTTTTACTACAATATTTTTATGTTTTATATATATTTTTAATTATTCTTCTGACTGTGTTCTTCCTATTTATGCCTGTTATTTTTCACCTTCTCATACTTTAACTTGTTACAAATATCGAAATTTGAATCTAGAAATAAAAAATCTTATTGTAGTATAAATTTTAGAATCTAAATTTAACGCAAGCTATCTTTGTACAGTGAAAAGAGGCAAAAGGGTCACTGTTTTGTTTTGGCCAAAAAACACTGCTTATTTCACACATTATAAGAGGAAAAGTGCACAGTGAGACATTTCATTTCTTCTTCCAAATCTACCAACTAAATGCTGAAACTCTTAAAAATCACCTTCACTTCTACTTTCTCGGGCCTGCCTAACGAGGCCTATGTCTCTGGTCCATGCGATTGAAGAAAGTCATGAGTCGCAAGTCATAAATATATTAGGAGACCAACCCAATGTACAAAACGGGGTGCGCAACTGAAGTTACCAAGCTCACCCATTCAGTTGGCTATTTTACGTGTAGTTACGGAGAAATGAATGAGGATGTCGGGGGTAATTACGTCATTCAAGGGCTATGTTATTGTTTTAATTTTGAAAAAACGAATCGTGCTAGAAAACTTCCATTTCCATACGCTGATTAAAGAAAATTAGCTGTGTGCTTACCACTATCCCCACAGAAACACCAGTTTTAATTGAATCCATTTGCATTCCCTACCTCTCAATATAATTCAAACAAGGAGTTGAGAGTGCAATGGTTTGTTAGAGTAAACCGTTCTTTGTTTTAGGGTCTTGGGCCGATTCAGGAATGGCGAAGGGAAAGTATACAAGGTCACATGGCAAGAAATGGTCCACCTTCACTCTGGTTTTGTCCTTGCTTTTCATGCTCTCCTTTGTCCTTCTCATGCTACTCGCTCTCGGAATTGTTTCTCTTCCGATTACCACCGACGATTCTCCGCCTACTGATCTCAGTGCCTTCAGGCGCAAGATCTCTGAAAGGTAACATCCTTTATTATACTTACTTTTATAGCATCAACTTGAACATGTTTCTATTCACTCTCTTGCTTTCTTCAACTAAAATGCATGTTTCTAAATGTTGCTTTTGGAAGAGGTAACGGTTTGGGAGACAGAGGGCAGCAGTGGACCGAGGTTCTCTCATGGGAGCCCAGAGCTTTCATTTATCACAATTTCCTGGTCAGTTTTTGAATACTTGATCACAATTTCTGGTTGATATGTTTTGCTTTTCTGTCACCTGGTTCTTGAAATTTTGGACATAGCAAGATATAACGCATCTTTCAATTTTATCATTTTGGACATAATTTCTTGCAATATGGTGTTCCTAGTTCGTGAAATTTCCATCCTCTTTTACAATTGAACCATTACTATCGGGATTTTTTTTTTGTTTCTCGAGTAAGTTATCAGCGGAGGAGGGTTAAGTTTGTAACATATAGAGCGCTACATGACTAATATTATACGTATGTCAAGGAATACTCCAGAATTACATGGAGGAGCCTTAATTGAATTCATGTGTCACTTGTCACCTGTCTAATATACAGGCCTGCCACTTCAAGTTCTTAACTGACTGAGCTCAAGTAACTCGCTATGAGCTCGGCTTGTCCAGAGCACTAGTATTATATATATAGAGAGCATGGTAGTCTTCATAAAGCTGGCGTTGCGTGGTATGGTTTAGGGTTTTGCTAAATATATTTTGAGGCAGAAAACGTAACCTTCTGCCAGGCATTTGTAAGTCAGTCTATATGGTGCAAAGCATCAAGCAAGGTAGGAAATTAGTTTATGCTAGTAAACAGAAAAGGGAATGAAATCTGAGGATATTTGGGCATTGTAGTATCAAACACATAAAAACCGTGGGTAGCCATGTGGGCAGGTTGGGCGATAGAGTAATATGCATTTCTTCAATGCCTAAATTTCATGTAGCATTCTTTGACATGCTTCTGGTGATCCTAATGTGCATTTGGCAAACATGTATTTTGGTTTATTGTATCAATTAAAGATAAACCTAGTATGTAAAACCTTCTATGAAATTTCCCGTAATAATGCTGGCTGTCAAACAACAAAATAAACACATTTTCTTGATATTGATGATATATATTATAAAATGGTCTGATTTCATAAATGCCTTCATTGTGAATGAATTATAGTTTGCTGGTTTCTATTTTTCTTAACATCATCTTTTCTCTTTTCTCTTTTCTCTTTTTCCTATTTATATAAACATGGCTTGTAGCCTTGTACAATGAATGATTTCAAGTCAACTTGCCCGAAGGGTGAAGAGGAGCACCTACATCGGGGTTCTTTTGAGAGTGGGGACATGTTTCCAAAATCCAACAAACCCTCAAATTTTAAATGATGTGTATTTGGCCCCCTCAATTTTTTTTTTCCTTTTTTATAATCCTCAACTCCTTTTTCTGAGCCCCTCCAACGTTCTTATCCTTGTTCTGCCTCTAGAAGAGGTTGAGTAGGTGGTCATCTTTTACTTCTTATATTCTTGTGGTTGTAAGCTGTTGAAATTTGTATTTTCTGAGAATTTTAATTCTGATTATCATTTGGAACAGTCAAAAGAAGAATGCGAATACTTGATCAGTCTTGCCAAACCTTTTATGGCCAAATCAACAGTTGTTGATAGCAAGACCGGACAGAGTAAAGACAGCAGGTTTACACTTGTCTCTCTTTTGTAATAGTTCCAAAAGTTGTGGATCGTATTTTTGTTTATATCCCTGCCTTTGAGACATCAGCACTTGAGTAGTAATGCTAGATTCTTGACATCCCCTGCTTGCAGAGTGCGAACTAGTTCAGGAATGTTTCTGAAGAGAGGACAGGATAAAATCATCCGGAATATTGAAAAAAGAATAGCAGACTTTACCTTCATACCTGTAGGTATGAGTTTTTGTATGGTACCTAAGTAAAACTGCTTATCACATTCTTTTTATCTTCCATATTTTGTTTATATAATTTTAATTTATAAGCTTGATCTGTTCAACAACCCCATAATATTGATGGAGGAATCTTTCTAAAGACTTGCTCTTGTCTAAAATTCCAACTTGTTGTAAGATGAGTTTTAGCCTTTGTTTGGGAACAAAATGATGATGGAAAAAAAATAAATTTCTCCTCTTTTGTTTGGATAAAATTAGTATGAGGAATGAAAATAAAGACTAAATTGGATTATTACATATTTATCCCTAAATAGTTTTTGTTGAAATGATATTTAAGGACAATTTTGTAATTCAGAACGTTATCAGCATGTATTCTTCTTTACTCTTCCCTTTATCCAATTTTTGGATATAATTTTGGTGGAACTTATGCAAAATATTCTCCTCAATTTCATTCCTCCCTTTTCTTTGTTTCCCAATCAAGGGAATCTAACTTCCACTGCTTAATTTCAGTCCTTCCAAAATCATTCCTGCCACGTTCACCCTTTCCAATTCCAAATATAATGTCAGTATTAGTTGGCTATTCACCTATGAATCTAGTGTCTACTTTTTCCCCATTTAGAGTAAGGACTGCCAATGAGATAATGGATTCTAAATATTTATTTCCAGCTCACTATGAAATTTTAGAAATAGAAAAACTTGCCAATCCTTTTATTCTGAAAAGTTTTTATCAATGGGATTGAGTTTTGTTTAGGAAAAGTAAGTTCATGTACTCTTGTCACAAGCTGTTTCAGAGAGATATAAAGTTTTTTCTTTCTTTCTTTCTTTTCATGGGCTAGATTACCATAAGACTTAGGAAATGTGTTATTTTAATAGCATTTTTCTTTTTCCTTTCCTGTTTTCTGTTAGAGAGTGATACATTTTGTAAAGAGCATTAATGCAGTATATTTTTCTACTTTAGATCTAATAATTTGTTCGTATGATCATTCTAGAGATTAGAAATTGTTAATTTCATAGTCTTTAGTAAAGCCGTTTGCTTGAATCCTTGGATATTTCTCAAGGGTTTCCGCAGATGAAGGTTTCAGTTGCTTCTGAGTGATATGCTGTTTTATGAAGTACTAGTTTATTTAAATTAATGCAAATCTTCTGAGGAACTGATTTCCTCCTTTATTGGTGCATTCTGCTTTACCAATGATGTAGAATAATAAAGAAAAGGGGAAGAAGGAAGGAGAAAGAGGGAGAAACAGAGAGAAAGTGAGGGAGGAGGAAGTTGGAGAGAAAAGAAACTGATGCAACTGGTCAGAAACTGATATTCAACTTGTCTGAAGTCTTACGATACTATTGGGCTATTTATAGGGAGTCCAAAGTATAAAAGGAAATGAATAAAGTTAGGAAATACAAATAAAGGTCAGAGAACACAAATAAAGTCAGAAAATACATAAATTAAAACATCTCTAAATTAAAGTTTCCTACGCCTAAAATAGTTTTTCCATGATTTCCCATCAACTACTTAAGTAACTTTAATACCTATTTTATTTGTTGAAAGATTTTATGTTCTCTAGTATAATAGCACTTACTACCAATGAGATTGATAAGATATGACTGCTCATTAACTGTAAAATATACAGAGAATGGGGAAGGACTTCAGGTTCTCCACTACGAAGTTGGGCAGAAATATGAACCTCACTATGACTACTTTCTTGATGAATTCAACACTAAAAATGGAGGCCAACGTATTGCTACTGTTCTTATGTATCTGTAAGCTCTTGTTCTCTTTCCAAATCACTGTTTTGCATTTTGCTTTGTGATGGGTTTATGCATACACTTAATTGTCTGCCTCCCCTACTCTTTATTTTCTTTCCGCTTCTGATTCAGGTCAGATGTTGAAGAAGGTGGTGAGACTGTCTTTCCTGCTGCCAAGGCAAATTCTAGTTCTGTCCCTTGGTGGAATGATTTATCTGAATGCGCTAAAAAGGGTCTCTCTGTGAAACCCAAAATGGGTGATGCTCTGCTTTTCTGGAGCATGAGACCAGATGCCTCACTAGATCCTACAAGTTTACATGGTTAGAAACTGCACAAAAAATTGTTGTGTAAACAATTTTAATAAAGCGAAGCCTGGATTTGTAAATTTTAATTAATTAATCTATGCTTCCAGGTGGTTGCCCCGTTATTAGGGGAAGCAAGTGGTCTTCAACTAAGTGGATGCATCTTGAGGAGTACAAGGTCTAAGCCATTACCAGTACAGGTACATCTTGAGACTAGTAGGAATGCAGGAGCATGTCCCCGTTCCTGTTCTTTTCTCTTCTATTAGTAGTAATGATCTCTCTTCCTCTGTTTAATCTACAAAAAAAGGATGTTACAACGTTACTTTGAAACTTCGGATAATATTTCAATTTGTAGCTATATAATTCAAAATTGATTGATTATGTTGGTGATGGCTAAGTTGTCTTCTCGTGATTATTACAAAAGGTGTACTGGTTTAGTGCTACGAACTACAGCATTGTTCAAATTTTATCAGCCTTTTAACTCTGTTTGCTTCCTATGCTTCCATCTGATAACGATGGATTAAGCACCTCGCTACTCTTTTTCTCTTTTCTTTTAAACAATTTCTGGGATATTTACGGACATTTGTTGCTTTCAAAACTTTATACACTGACGCACTAAACTGGTGGGTCAGTAGTTCGGATCCTGCTCAATTAACATATTGATATAAAATAAATATTCCTTGGTAGTCAACCTTTTTCTCACAGTAATTTCATATTGCAGGATTCACAGATATTACTTGCCGGACTGCTGAGTGACATTTTTGTTTTCTCAGGTGCGTCAGTATTTTTTACCTGTAAAAAAGAAAAATAATGCTGGGGTTTCTGTAGCTAATTATAATCTTAGCTTTGCCGTTAACTGCGCTGGGGGGTGAGAGAGGGCGGGGGGAGGAAGTTCTTAGTTGACATTGACGGGTTTTTCAGCACCAGGTTTACATGATGTATTTGTAATACAACGAACTGAAAAGCAGTACATTATAATTTTTTCCCTTTTATGGTAGACAATTTCCCCTTTAAATATATTTTATTATATAATTACACATGCAAACCGCTAACACGCATATGTGAATGGGTGATCAAAACCTAAACTAACCTGACCAAACCGAGTAATTCATCCAAATGGTCGGTTTGGTTTACCTTCTTCTCGTTAGAATGTTGCTGCTCTTAATGTTTTTGGAAAAACTTCGGTCCAGATTTGAATCAGGTTGCTAAATTTAACCAGACCTAATTTATTTTAGGTTGAATTATGTCATCTTTTGTAAGAGCATAATAGTAATACTGAGTAAACCTCCAAAAAAAAAAAAATCACCTTACCTTTTGTCTTCTAAATAATCATTCATTTATGGAATTATTGATAAAATTGTATTCACGATTTCCTTTTTTTTTCATCTCAAGTGAATCATAATGTAATTCTTAAAAAATTATTTTTTTTCAATTAAGTCATTCAAATATACAGACTATTATTTTAATCCCTTAACTATTTTCTCTCATTTGAAATAATATTTTCTTTAGACAATTTCACGATAACATGGTATAAAATGAGAATTCACTTATTCCTTTGTAGATGATCTTGACTTGTTATGTCAGTGTCTTGGTGCCATTTTGCTTTATGTGTATTATCTTACCAGACTGTATGGGTTTTGAAAAAAATAAACAGAAGAATGCCATTTGGTCTCTTTCAAATAATTGCTCATTTATTGAATTATTGATAAAATTGTATTCACCATTACTTATGATCCTTTCTATTAGCATGTCAACCCTTTGGCTATGCGTTAACCAACAAAAAAAAAAAACTTGATGCAGCTTCCTAACATGATTTATTGTATGTAGTCTAATGAAAAGTGATATTGTGGGCAAGCAGTGACCATCAGATTCGGTTTATACTTGTATTTGTCAGCTCCAATTTGAAAGAATATGCTTTTTTTCATTACCGAAAATGGCCTTTATAATAAAGCACAAATCGTATCTCAAACCCAATTCCATTCTTTCTTTTTATTCATTAGTTATGAGCTTTAAATTTGAGTATGGTTATAGTGACTAATGAAGTCATCCAGTACGCTGTCTTAAAGCAAATCAGTGTGGTATTGTTTTAATTATTTCACCAATAAAAAATCGTAATCAATATTAACGACTTGTGTATAAAATTATTGATGAATTTAGAAGTTGTCTAGATGGAAGTGATGCGATTAGCATTTGGAAATCTCTAAATTCCATTTTTATTGAGGTGTTCTAATAATCATAAATTAATATAATTAAATATTTGGTATATATTTATTTATTTGAAAAAAAATTACATTTAAGGATCTAAATCTTGTAAAATTTACAATAAAATATCTTAAAAATTAAAATTATTTTTAAAGATCATAATTACTATTAAATTTTACAGATTTATTACTGGGTTTAAAAAAATTACCATTGGCTTTAGAAAAGTTTATCACTTTTTTAAACTCAATAGTAATTTTTTAAAACCTGATAGTAATTGTGATTTTTAAAGGTAATTATAATTTTTAAGATCTTTTATTATAAATTTTATAAGACCAATATACTTGAATGTAATTTTCCTTATTTATTTATTTCTGAATCATTTAATGTGAATGTAATGTTCTCAACCAAATATAGAAATAGAATACCATGTTATGATACGATGAAATGAATAAGTAAATTTCAGTAAAACAGATATAGCTACGCTTGCATATGATTCATGAAGGGGGGGGGGGGGGGGGGGGGTGAGAATTTCTTTTCCTTTTTCTTAGTTATATAGAGACTATAAATTACGAATGGATGCTGCAGACATATCACGGGCCGAAGTCAAAACGACATGATCAGCGATGTGAAGGGATCACTTGATTGTTAAGATGGAAAAAAACCCCAGACGAAAAATATATGCAATGTCAACTAGATTATAAGAAACAAATTTTATTTGGTTTTTATAGGGAAATGAAGGAGTTACTTGATAATTAACTGAGTGCAAGTTATACCAGAAATTATCTGATTGTAATATTAAATAAAAAAAGGGGTCAAAATGCACAAAATTTTTAAATTTTAGATCATATATAGATTTTTTTTTAATTTGACAATGAACGTCACTAAATTTTTAAGTTTGTGTAGATAATTCTCATTATTAGTAAATCCATTAATTTATTAATAGAAACGTGATATATCTGATTAAATGGATCTTCAAACTTTAATTTCTTTAAATTTTATATCATGTGTAAATAATCCGTCTAATATGTTATATTTTTATTAATAAAATAATTATTCATACATAATTTTTAGTTTAGGCAGTTCGTTATAAAGTTTTAAAAGTTAAAAAAATTATCTATATATAACTTAAAGGTTAAGAAGACTTTATATATTTTGATCTAAAATAAATAACTCATAATATTTCACAAGCATAAGTGGTAAGTTATAAGTATATCAAATTGGATAATTGATACTATATCAATGTGTCATCCATTTGGCTTGAGGCAAAGGTAATTAGAAGCTGTTAGAAATAATTATTTGACGTTTTTTTTATATAATTAGGTTTGATGTATGCATATTTAGAATGTTTGATTATGTAAAACTCCAACCCATGTGATTTATGTATTGAATTTAATTAATTATTATGGTACTAGATGCTAAACGGTCACTTAGTGTACCTAATGTCTAATATATATCCAATCTTGAATATTGAAAGCATAGTTCTAAAAACCAAACTGGATCGCCCAGGTCAATCAATTTGACCTAAAATCTATTATTGGTTCGTTTCGGTTGCTCTACGAAACTAACCAATTAAAAAAAAACGATCAAGAATCAATCAAAATTGATGAAAGTCAGTTTAAATTAGTTTGAGCTAATTTTTTTATATATAATAGAATAATTCATCCTAAATAAATTTGACAAAATAAAAATAGAAAGTAATAAACAAGACGAGGGAGTTGAAATATGAATTTTTTTTAAAGAAGACAAAGAATATAAAAAAAATAAAATGTGCATAGTTGATTATTTTTTATACTTACTTTTTATTATGTTCAATTTTCTAATGATATTTCTCTTAAATATCAAGGTACTTAACCAAAATTATTATTTATTATTTATAATAATAAGTAAAATCTTAATATAATTTAAAAATTCTAAAAATTTAATATTAAATACTATTAACTTTTAATCATAGATAATTTTTTTATTTTTTAATTAAAAATTAATTTTTGTAATATCTTACGAAATATTGAATTAGTAATCAAATATTTAAAATTTACTAATATTGTTATATTAAAATTTTAGTATATACAAATTTTTTTAAAAAATATATTTAATTATTACTGATTCGATCATAGTTTAATTATAGTTCGATTAATGAACCATGAATAAGTGTCTCTATTAATTCAATGATCAATTCAATTTTAAAAAATTTAATTAAAAATAAGTTAAGCAATTAAAATATAAGTGAGTTTAATTTTCATAAAAGTATTTTGTCGTCCTTCCAACAAAATGATATCAAATATAGAAGAAGAGGACAAGAAAAACGAAAATGGTGAGTAGGATGATTCTAAAATGAAAGATTGGGGATTTGAAGGAAGAATAGACAAATGTATTGTAGTATAGAAGAAACTTGTTGATGAAAGAAGATAAATAAATCAAGTTGTTCACATGGTTTTGTATTAGTGGGGATGAGGAGTAGACCTCCCAAGTATATTATCCATGAAAAATGAGGAAGACCCATGATATAGGGCTTAGCATCAATTTGAAACTATTCGTTTTGGTTTCCTTAACTAATTAAAATAATTTAATTACATGGTTGAAAATTTTATTCTATGAATCTAGTCAAATTAATCACAATTGAACTAATCAAATCCACCACATTCAATTTGAATTAGATTGAATCGTCAATTTTTAAAAAATCTTGTAAGCTTAATATCCCCAAATTAGAATACATATTACTTTCAAACGAGACAAATCAACCGAGTCAAATTACACACAAAAAAAGAAAGCAGAGTAGAAAAAGATAACATAGGAAAAATCCAAAACGGCCACAGATTTGCGAATAAAACAAATGCCGCTCCACCAAAACATCAATCCAGCAATGGTTTACGTTTTAATTTCGGATTCATAAGCAAAGTGATGAACAAAGAAACAAAATCAGATCCAATCAACAGAAATTAGAAACCCTAAAAAAGTGGTGATCTGCGAGTGAAACCCGTTTGGAACTTACACAAGAGAAAAAAGAAAAAGAGAATGTTTGAAAAGAAATTAAATGAGGTCTATACATATTTACACTCATTTATATCACTCACTCATTCTGTGAAATTTATTTTAAAAAATTAGAAAAATCCTTGTATAACTGCCTGAGAGGACTTGACAACATACACGAAGAGGGGAGAAATGGTGACTGCCTGAGAGAATTCCGTTATTGTTGAAACGTGAAAAAGATGACATCCAATCAACAGTTGGATGTTAAGAAAATTTCGGGAGGAGTGTCGAAAATAATAATTAAATATTTGTTGGATGTACCTAAAATTCTTGGTTATGTATCTAATTTTTTAAAAATTCACATATCTAAATAAGTGTATTCATGTATGGGGATATAATTAATTATTTATATAACTAGATGTTAATTAATCATTCAGCCTATCTATATACACTTCATATACATAGTAACTGAGAATAAAAGTGAATTTTAATGAATTTCTCTTTCGTAAAAATTTTTTTTTTCTTCCTTCCTTCCAAAACAGAACGTACCCCCCATATAATTAAGGCAAAGAATTTCTTTTTTTGGGAAATAAAATACATTCCTCTTCCATAAAAAATACTATGCCTTAATTTAGCAGAAGAAGAAAATATTATAGATTAATGGACCGAATGTTGTGGATTTATAACAATTTTTTTTGCTAGTTTATTGTACTCAAGTCCTTGTTAAAATGATGAGGAGCCTAATTTAAAGAAAAAAGTACTACGGTGGCAACTAGTGCAAGTACCTAACTCACTGAAAGTACGAACAATTTCTCGCAGTTTTACCGGACATCAATAAGTACAATGAAAGCAAAACATATTCATATTTGTATGACACACTTCACATCTCTTCAAAAAATGGAGGCCAGAGGGTCGAACGAAGGTAACCCTCCCAACAACACGGCCTTTGACATATCGAGCACTTGATTGCATGCGAGAAGAGAATCATCTTGTAGTTTTGAGTTTACGTGATCCGATATAGACAATCGCACGCCGGCGTAACTCATCCTCTCAATGCTGATCAATTCATGTTCTCCATCGGAGCATTAGCCGTCGGTGAAGAGACGATTGAATGTAATTGTTCTCGCTTATGGCTCCCACCCAGAGCGTAGAGTGAGAAGAGGGAGGCTGAGATTTGAAATGCTTTTCTTGCGAGAGCATCCTCTTTTATCGCACCTCTTATTCCCTTTTTTCGTTATGAAATATGGGGACATTTTATTTTATTTTATTTTTAAAAAAAAAAAACCTCAACTTTTAGCGTACTTGAGAAAAGTGGAAAAAGAAACCCATGGGAAATTAGTTTTTCTCGAGGTAATAACCCCACATCACCAACTGAGCTTGGCTCAGGTGTTTGGGTCCAGAGGAATGAAGGAAAATGTTGTCCTATGTTTATAAATTGGATTTTGCTATCGACACCAAGTTTTTTATTATTACTATGTTAGGTATCATGGTTCTCTTATACGTAGTCTATTCTCATTATGAGAACAGCTATATAAATAGTTTACACTCGAAGGATAGTGAGCATTTGGTACAGAAGTACATGTGATAACCAAATGTGGAATGATTCTCCGGTAGCAATCAAAATCCATACTTCCTTCAGTTATTATTTGTGTACATCATGCATATAAGCAATGAACTAACTCATCTTATCCTGCGTTTTTCATCATAGCCACAAATTCGTCGTAATTGATTCTGCCATCCTACAAAAATGAAGCCCAAGTGTAATTGGAACTCGTCAAATGGAGAGCACACTACGGAATTATAGGTTAAAACAAGAATGGGAAGATATAATAACTACTATTGACCAAAGAGAATAGTACGTACTTTATCAGTGTCAACATCGTTGATGACTTCATCTATTGTAGCTTCATCTCCCATCCCATATTCAGTCAAAGCCTGTCTAAGCTCCTCTCTTGTAATAAATCTGATGAAAACCAGGCAAAAAGCAATTCAGTTATATGCCATTTAATTCGTGTGAGATCAAGAAAGTAAAAATTCACAATTGAAAGTCAGGAAAATCAAAATATTTATATCGACAAACACAATAACTTGCTTATTAATGGTTCTGATTCATGTTACCGTCTTGCGTATTAGGATTAAGTGATAATGTGATGTGCATTATAATCTTGTAAAATAAGCAGTTTCTTGTAAGGCAAACAACCCAGGTGATTAATTTATATGCATTGCCACACTGACCCACTGTTATCCGTGTCAAAGTATTGAAAAGCCTTATACAAATTCTCTTCCTTCTCAAGTCTATGCCGATGCATAGTGGCAGTTATGAATTCATAATAATCAATAGTCCCACTCTTGTCAACATCAGCCTGAAAACACCAGAAGAATGAAAAATATGCATCATAAATTTTTTACTTAGAACCATAGAAGAGGCTAAAAAATTTCATCAATTAAATAAATTTATCTATTTTTTCCCCTAAATTCCACTGAAGCTGAACTTACAGCATCCATCAGCTGCCTTATTTCAGATTCATTAAGTCTAGATCCCAATTTGGACAATCCAACTTTGAGTTCTTCAAATGTGATTGTGCCACTGTTATCAGTATCCATATTGCTGAACATTTGTTTCAAGCCCTTGATTTCTTCCTCTGAAAGGTTTTGTGCTATTACCTTCCAAAAATTAAACATTCGGTTAATAAGGTATAAGAGGGAAACACCTTGTGTTTAAAATCACTTCTCATTACACAATCTTTTATATGTTAGTGTTCCACGAAACAAACAGAAATTCTGTGGGAGATGGAAAGACGTTCTATTCTGGTGGCATTTAAACTGAGGCCCTTCTTTTATAACACTTAACAGATATTAGATTATAACAGCAAATCCAGAAAGAAACTATTTGTAATTCACTGTCAAAACAGAACTGAAAGTTACCTTTAGAGCAAGTTTCTTCATTTTGTTCATTGCTCTGAACTGTTTCATCCTAATTAAAACAGCACTGTCTATAGGTTTATCAGATGCTTGACCATCTTCCTTCATCCATGGGTGTTCTGTTTCATATGCATAATAATTATAATTTTTCTGTATTAAAAGATTGGCTTATACTAAACATGAACACATGACAATTTATATCTGTTAGTGTCTATACTGCAGCGGTGACTGCAAGTATCTTTCATCTAAGGGATGGGGGTACAAGATCAATTATTTTGAAAGAGCAGAGATCACAAATAATACTAGAAGAATCATCAAGATGAAGTAAGTGGTGAAATTGTTTCTAAAATGGGTGATTATCAATTTAAACGCAACTACATACTTACCAAGGGCATCAGCAGCTGTAATGCGTTTCTTGGGATCATACGCCAACATTTTGCGAATCAGATCCTTTGCAGAATCTGAAATAGAAGGCCATGGTTGGCTTTGAAGATCTAATTTACCTTCCAAAATTGCATCAAATATGCCTTTCTCGTTCTCTGAAATAGGTAACCCATAATGACAGCAAACCAAGGATATCAGATTGAACATAACAATGTGAAGGGAACAAGAGATTGACATAAAGATTGCATATCTCCAAATTATAGTTTTTCAGATTTTGAAGCGTCAGCTAAAAGAGAGGCAGACATTGTACTTACCAGCCCAAAATGGAGGCACCCCACTTAGGAGGATGTATAAAATGACTCCTGCACTCCACACATCTATCTCCTTTCCATAACTCCGTTTTAGCACCTCCGGGGCCACATAGTATGCACTTCCCACAATTTCCTTATACTCTTTACCTGGAGAAATTCTTATTATTACTACAATCAAATAATAGATTGATGAAAACATCGTGGGAAACAAATTAAAATTAATAGCTAATGCTTTCTCTATTGAACGCTTTTCTGAGGCATTTTCCTGCTGTTGGTACTAAATGTTAAATTTCATGTCAAAACTTGCTTCAACGAGAGTAACTAGTCTGTAGATAGCATGTTTTTCTTGCCACCCCATGGATGAGATCAGTCGCTGTCGCCAGCGGATAGCTTTTTTCATCATGTCCTCACATTGCTTCTTTCAGAAGGTCTTTGGTTGTTTTCTAAATTCTATTAGTCATTATTATGGTATGGCCCCGACGAGTAATAGGGACCATGATGGTCCACTAATTTGTAGGTTTCAAATCTACCACCGATTTGATTTGGCTTCTTGTCTCTACCCTCAACCTTTTTTCTCGTAATGGGAACCAGTTTACTCCGTTTACTTGTCACTTTCGTACAGAAGATCGTTTACTTGGTTGACTACTCGTTTTAATTTATGACTTGGTCAATACATACAGTCACCAAAGCTTTAAAATTTATTAGGTTAAATTACACTTCCTTTATTATGTTTAAATTATACGATTTTTGTTTTATTATAAAAATATACATTTTTTCTTTTAAAATCAAAAGATATACTAACTCAACAAAAAATAAATTACAATTATATTTATTGTAATCAAAATATTCTTATCATTATTATTTATATAATACAACAAGAATCAAATATAAGATTAGATTTAGGTAATATTCGTTATATCTTCATTATAAAATTTTTTAATTAAAATATAAGAAGCATATAATTTTTCAACAATACCATGATAAGTATATATTTTAATTGAGAAATCATTCATTTGTTATAATATTATTAGATAATTATGTATTTATCATATTTTAATTAGAGAATCTAATAATAAAGATACAAGTGACTTCATATAAATTTTTTTCTTAAATATATATATTTTATTAATATAAAAATGGTTAATTTTTTAAATTTAGTGTTGAAATAAAAGTTTAAAAGATATATTTTTTTAATAAATTATACTTTTCATAAAAAATTAATATTATTTTCAAGAATATTTTGATCATATTATAACTTCAAAAGTTGTTATATTTTTATAATAGAAAATAAAATTGTGTAATTTGAATATCTCTTTGGGAGAATAATTTACTCAAATTATTAATGATAATATTTTGCATTAAAAAAATGCTAATAATGTTTTGAAATTTCTTGAAACACAACAGAGGAAAATAGAGATGAAAACAAAAAAAAATATCTAGAAAATACTTCAGACAGCATTGTTTTTTCTTTCCTATAGAGATACTGTTCTGTGGACAACGCATAAGCTGTCTAATTTAATTGTTTTTTTTTTAATTTTTCGCTTGTCTCATTGCGTAATTTGCAGTTGGATTGAAATTTAACAAACTAAAAAATTTACTTGTAGTTTAATTTTATTTTAGAATGAAAAAAAAATTAAAAGAAAGACGGAATTAAAAATTTTGAAATAAAATAATAATGTTGCAAATCAAAGAACGCATCAAAATGCAAAACAGATGGAGTGTAAACAGAAAAAAAGAAAAAATGATAGAGAAGCGCAGAAATTGAAGAAACGCATGGGGAACTAACCTTGCTCAATGAAGACAGAGAGTCCAAAATCCATGGCTTTCAAGGGTGAATTGGGATCCCTAGTAGCCAGCAAGAAATTCTCCGGCTTGAGGTCCCTATGCATCACCCCCATGAAATGACAAACATGAACCACATTCACAATTTGCCTGAATATGATGGCGGCTTCGTCCTCCGAATAATACCCCTTTGCAATAATCCGATCAAAAAGCTCGCCCCCGGAACACAACTCCATTACCAAATGCACATTAAGCCTATCCTCATAAGCACCCTTAAATTCCACTATATTGGGCTGAGCCGTAAGGTGCTGTAGGATCATAATTTCCCTCTTAACATCCTCAATTCTCTTCCTGCTAGTTAGCTTTCGCCTAGCTATGGACTTACAAGCGTACTTGAGTCCGGTGACCTTGTCCGTGCAAAGATAAGTAATCCCAAATTGGCCTCTTCCCAATTCTTTCTCAAAAGTATAAAGTGTGTTTATGTCAACATATGGTTTGCCTAAAATTGGTCCAACTTCAGACTGAGAAGAAGAGGGGGAAGCGTTGAAGGAGGAAGGGGCAGAGTCTGGGGTCCGGTGAGGAGGTTGAGGTTGTGCTTGTCGCTGGTTTCTCTGAGGAAGTTGCTGGTAATGATGGGTTGGCGAATGAGAGGAGGTTTTGCCGAAGCAGGACCCCATTTTTTAAGAGATTGGGTGTGTTAAACTTTGAGTCCACGCGCCTTTTCTCAAGACTCAACCATGTTGGGGCGAGTTTTTGAGTTGTGTAACCAAACCATAGGGCTCTTCTCCTTTTAAGTGATGCCTTGCTTTGCACCCCGCGATGGTCCTCACCAGCAGCATCATTCGCTTTTTGCTACAGTACGCTTCTGGTGTCGTTTCGTGCTTTAAGTGCTAGGATTTTCGCTAGTTGATTATGCGTTTCGGGTAAACGTTTTGTTTGATTGTATTTGACGTATAAATGAAATTCCCTCCCCATCAGACGTTTGACAATTTTGGATCCTTCTCCCACACATAATTTTTAAATATAAAACGTGTCATTCAATTTCTATTTAAAAATAAAATGAAAAGCGGAAAGTATTGCTTTTTGTAGGAATATTCCACCAAGGCCGTATTATAGCACGGTACGTACACATATATTAGGCCCGGATAGATCGAGAGGCTATCATGTGGAAATCCAGGATTTTTTCACGGGGCCGTGCATTATTATATTAATTAAAGCCCAACAGACCTTGTGCAATTTCTGTACTAGTCAAATTTGGGCTTGGGCTCATCCATATTTAAAGGGGAAGAGAGGAAAAGAAACAAGAGAAAGACGAGCAAAAGCAGTAAGGAGGGGAGTGAAAGCGAACAACCTGGCTCAATGAAGACAGAGAGTCCGAAATCGGTAGCTTTGATGGGGGCATCATCGTCCTTGCTGGCCAATAAGAAATTCTCAGGCTTGAGGTCCCGATGCATTACGCCCATAAAATGGCAGACATGAACCACGGTCACAATCTGCCTGAATAGTACAGCAGCTTCCTTCTCCGAATAGTTGCCTTTCGCAATTATACGATCAAACAGCTCACCCCCACTGCAAAGCTCCATCACCAAGTACATGTTTTGCCTGTCCTCATATGCCCCCCTGAATTCCACTATATTGGGTTGCCCTGAAAGATGCTGCAGTATCAATACCTCTCTTCGAACCTCCTCTATCTCCTCCTTTCTCAACAGCTTTCTCCTCGCTATGGATTTGCATGCATACTTTCTCCCCGTTGCCTTCTCTGTACACAGATAAGTGATCCCAGATTGGCCTCTCCCCAATTCTTTTTCAAGATTGTACATCAATTTAATGTCAACGTACGGTTTGCCTAGCACTGCTCCTATTTGGGGAGACTGGGTAGGCTTAGAAGGAGTAGGAGGGGGAGGGCGAGTTGGCTTGTACTCATGTTGGGATTCCCGGGACCTCTGTTTGGAAGGCCGCTGGGGAGAGGAATCCGAGGAGGCGATGGGAATTTCACGGGAGTTGCTACAGCAGAGCGCCTTAAAGAAACCCAGTCCCATCACTTGGTTGATGCTTCCCACTCTCCGAATTTTTTAACTTTTCTTTCACTTTGGCTGATTTCGGAGCTTAAATACACTCGTAATTGCACTTGTTTTTTCTTTTTTTTTTCTTTTTTTTTACTTTTCCGGTGCCTTTCTTCTTCCCTTTGATCAGTCGCGAGAATTCCTATATGGTTTTACGCTTGAGAAGAAATCCGATTCCATGACTCCTCCATGGGTATTGGTATGGGTTGTGGAGAAAGAGATGTATCTGATTCAAAATCGTCTGCATGGCCTAGAATGTCATGGACGCTTTGCATCTGCGGCTTTTCCTGCTAGTTGGCAGTCACTATACACTCCGCACCTTTCGACTTTATATTCCTATGGTTTTATTTAATTTTAAATAATTTTTAATATAATCTCCTTTCTTTTTAACATAACCTTGTCATCTTATTAGTTTTAATATGTATAATTTATATCAATTAAATAGGTAAAAATATCTAATAAAATAAATTTGACTATAGATATGTCATATCTAATGCAACTTATGTTAATGATTCATAAGTGAATTCATTTCAATCAGGCCTAACGAAAATGTCACAATGGTACATAGCATTAACTATGTCAATAGAAATTTATGACATATAATAAAGATTTAATGATGAATAATTAATTAATTTTTTTAAATTATTAAAAATTAAATCGCATAGCCTAAATTAAATATTGAATCGAACTATAATGATAAAAAATAATTTAACCTTGTAAGTTTCATGTGGGTTAAGTGCTAATGTAATTATTAGTTAGTCATTTTGCCATATCAATTTTATTTGGTAATATAATACGCCATGCCACTCTAGAAGGCGTTAAATGTACTTTTCAGAAAATAAAGCGGCGATTCTTTTCGGTCGAGTAATCTACAGACTTGCTATTAAGAACCAGCTGGTTGATAATGAATAAAAATAAATTTAAACACCGACTATAGTGATGGTAGGCATCAGAAGAAAAGAACAAAGACCATTCAATTAACTTTTATCATTATTCTATTGTTCATTTATATATGGCCCTTGATCTTAAGCTATTATTTAAAGATTGATATTATTTTTTAAATGTATTAAATTAGTCCTACCAAAAACATGTATTAAATTATTTATCAAGGTCAGAGCTCTGAAAATATTCTTAGAACCCAGGCATTGTGGATATGAACTTTGAGTGAATGGGTGTTTGGAAAAATGGTAGAACATCCAAAATCATGATTTGCAACCCATAAAATGCAAAAGCTATAATTTATTGCTTTAGCCAAAATCATGATTTTGGATTTCCTACTATTTTTTTAAATACACACTGAGACGTTGAATATTATCTTAAAAATTATAGTGGTTGATTATCAAGAGACCCAATTAGAGCTAAATCAGATGTTGACGCGAGATAATTAAAAACCACGAAAGAGTAACCAAGTTTTTTCCAAAGGAAAATAGAATTATCAAATTTAAATCCTAACATCGGCCCCTAATCCACTTATTTAGCTCCCATTATACTCACATACCTCCAGGTCAATATTGAGATAATAGTTTAGATTTTTTTAAGTGTAAAATTCATAAAATATTTTTAAAATAAAAAAAAATTGAAAACGTATCCCATATACAAGCGTACATATTACTTTCTGAGCTACACGTTTCCAAAACAAAATAGTAGATTGCAAAATCCTAGCCTGGCAATATTATATGATCCAGAATGCTGCAATGTGTGTTTTTTTTAATTAAATATTACATGAGATGTATATATATATATATATATATATATTTGAATATATATATATATATATATATACATATATATATTCAAAACAACTTAACTTCCCCCCCCCCCCCCCTCCCAATTTATTTTTTAAGCTTAGTTTTCAAAACAATTTTTTTTTTTAGAGCAGGGGAGGAGCTATCTTATAATGAAAGTGGGCATATGCCGTCATCAATTTTAAAAAATTTATACATATATAGAATTAAATTTTGATAATTTTATATTTCTTAAAATTTTGAATCTGTTAAACTCATTAAATTTATTAAACTTACATATGTATTTTTTTTATACTCTATCATATGAACCTTTTTTTTTCCTTTCCAGATATTTTTTTGAACTGTTACGATGTTAATTGAGTCTTACCTGTGCCCTTGAAATAGGATATCTTATTAAAAAAAAAAATTTACCCCATGACCAAAAGAACAGAAACTTTTTAACCATGCCTAACCACGATACCTAATACAAGGGGAAAAAAATCTATTCATTAAAATAACGACTGCCTTTACCACAATGCGACTTTGTTTTAGTACAACATTAGAATTCTTTTTTAGTATTTAATTCAATTTACTCTTTTTTTACTCATTTTATTATTTTAAATTATCCTAATTTCATATTTAAATAATCGAATAAGATATCTCATATAAAAAAATTTACCTTATGACAAGAAAAAAATTAACCATGCCTTGAGTTTTTTTTTTAAAGACTAATTAACTCACCCTCATTGAGGGGGAGTTAAGTTGTTTTAAATATATATATATATATATATATATGCATCTCACATACTACTTAATGAAAAAAAAAACATATTGGAGCATCTGAAGCACAGGCCAGAATTATGTAATCTAATATCTCGTTTTGAAGCATATAATATTGATAGGCCAGAATTCTGCACTATAATATTTTGTTTTGAAGCATGTGGGTTAAAAAATAGATGTTTATTCCAGATATCATCCTCTGGCTTAAAAACATTTTATATGCTTCTCACACTTTTCAACATCCAAACGCACTACTGTTCAAACGGAAAGTTTCGGTAATTAGTAATTACATTCGGGGCTTACACGTTCGGTTTCGTGCTTTCTTCCCCCCACCCCCCCCCCCCCCCCTTCTAATCTTACAAGTCATACAAGAGCGACAAGTCGAAACCCAAATCATATAGAAATCTTAAAGGAAATTCCAGTCCCCATTCCAGACGAGGGTAGATAACTCAAGATTCACACTCTCGTCCACTACCACATAAGACATTCAATTAAATGGTGTGGGAAATTAAAACTCGCATCAGCAATTGAACAGTGTCAATGTCACGTGCCTACCGATCCACAGTTGTGACGCACTTTGGGTGCACTTCGTAGCCACATTCGAGACACTGGTAGGCCCAGCTGGACCCTTGTTCATCACACACACAACATATGAAAGGCCCTCCTCCATTCCCATCCGATACCAAATTCAGATGGTGACGATGCCCTTCATGACACACCAATCTTGGAAGCCCCCTTGCCTCTTCCTCCATTTGTTTCTCCAGTAACTCCACTTTTGCATCCGTGAATGGGTATGCATTTTCTTGGTACAAGTTTATCAAGCTCCTACCGTGTCTGGTTATTGTTTTCCCATTAGGACCTATGATCACCAAGAATGGTATCCCTTGCACATCGAAGTGCCTAGCAAGCTTCTTGATCTCTGCATCTCCAAAAGGTAATGCCAACCAAGGCATGCTTCCGAAATAGGACTCAAAAGACGGTTGGTCACGGTCATTGGAAACTAACACAATTTCAAAGTCCTCCTCTCCTTTTTCAGCCAGCAACTGTTTGATCTTATGGTATATGGAAATCAGTTTGGGGGTGAAGTTCAAGCCCGGGACACACCATTGGGCTGAGAAGTAGAGCCCTATTGTTTTACCCACTAAAGAAGCAACAGGTACCTGTACACGGGACGCCAGAGACGTCAGTTTCTGAGACACCAAATGCTTGCCAGCTAAACCTTAACAGCGATGCATCCTACCTATCTTGTATGTGTTTGTTTTAAGGTGAAATTACGAGTATGACATGTAGGGTCTACATATACAGTTCACACAGCTCAAACCTGAGTCATCATTTGCAGGTACACTAGGTGAGCTTTTACCAAACAAGCCCTAAGTGTAACATCACAGAAGTATTTCTTAGTTTCTAAACTAAACTAATTTTAAAGAGAGAAGACATCTTTGAGCATCGATTATTCCTATTAATCTTTGATATAACAAGAAGCATACAACTAAAAATAAATTAAAACTAGGGAAAGGGTTGAAAACTTGGCTGTTATTTGATATAATTAAAATAATATTTATGAGGAAATTAAACAGTAGCATGCAAGTAAGGACCCTGCAGAGCCAAGTGATGGTGATATAGTCATATAAGAATGAGTTATATATTAAATTATTGACTGAAATTCTTGAATTTAAATATGAACATCTGCGATATGCGCATGATACAATGTATGAAATTAAGAAGATTGTATATGTAACATTAATCAACAATGAATGATATACCTGCCTGGGCCCGGGGTGACCCAAAACATAGTCCCCATCGCGGTTGGTCAGTAAATTAGTTAAAGTCTGGTTTTCATGCTTCTCTTTCTCTTCCCTTTGCAGCTGCTCCAACCTTTCCTTAGTACATGGGTAAGCTTGCGCTCCAAAACGATAAATGAGATTAACTCCATCACGCAAAGTTGAATCCTCTTTATTGTCGTTGGGTTGCAATATAACTAAGCAAGGAATGCCTTCAACGTCATACTTTCTATTCAAGGCTTTCTTTGTTTCCAGATCAGAAAATGGAACTGCAAGCCATGGCATGTGTCCATAGAAGCTATCAAAGGCGTCCAAGTCTTCATCAGAGGATACATAGATAATCTCAAAGTCAGAAACATTGTTCTTGAGCTCCTCGTAAATACCAACTAGCATTTGGGTGAATCTCCGGCATGGTGGATACCAGTTAGCAGCGAATAAGAGACCCACTATTTTGCCTTCAACATCAGAAACTTTAACCTGCACTTACAATTTACAACTACGAACCAAATTAGCAATTACAACACTTCTGATGTATCATTCCTTAGCGCAATTATCTAATTCCTTGAATTTCATGTCTAACTACAATCGACAAGATGGCATCCGCATCCCTTTGTTGTCAAAAGATGTTATTAAAATGGATGTTAAGAGATATAGGCTGTCAACTCTGGTATCTTAAAAGCGGAGACACTAATATGAGCATTGATACTTTTATATTCTATTCATTTAAAATTTTACGTAACATTGGTATACATTAGTGTCATTGGAGTTCAGAAGAAGGAAAAAAAGAAAAAAGAAAAAAAAGCTAGCACCGCTCCAATCTCGGAACAATTTTGCAGATTTTATTAAAAAAAAATCAGAAATGAACAAATGAATATTATAGAAGAGAGATTAAATGAAAGTGGTATATGGAGGGCTTAATTACACCGACAAAGGAGTAGTAAGAAAGGAAACAGAAGTAGGGGTTCTAACATGTAATCAAAATTATGAAAGGGATGGGGTACCGAAATGGACCACGTGTAATGCTAAAGGAATGATTTAGGGGACACTTGTCCATTCGCTAGGTATATGCTTGGCTGTCTATATTAGCTATATATTTAAATGAACTGTGTTGGCCCAATCAAAAAAGAAAGGAACTGCATACGTTAGGCATGTGTAGCTCGTGAGTGTTTAGCATCTAAAGTATACAACTTCAAAAAGCTAACACCATTATCATAATTATCTGCAACTGTTAAATATTTTATCACCCTCTAAGAGAAGCAAATTAAAATGCTGTGAACACCCTAACATGGATATCCGTGGGTGGAAGACCGGCCTATGAGATCTCACAAAATGTAACAATTTCAGAAATTCAAGTGTAACTATCGTGGTCATTCCACGGTCCATACTAATAATAAGTAGTTTCCTTTAACTGATTCGGGAAAGAAATAGAACTTGTAGCTCGGGACGGGCCGGGTTCGTAGCGGTAAAAAAACGATCCATATGAATATAATACATAAAATACGGATATTCTATATGATTAAGCTCATCAATAGACCAAAATAGCTAGCCCTTTGATTTTGAGCACCTCACCTGAATCCATTAGAAGAGATTGAACCAATCATTAATATTGTTTCAAACCCTAGAACCTTCGAGTGGGAAGTAGAGACCTTACTTGCTCTCCTAGAGCTCGAGTTGCACATAATTTAAGTACACACAGATAAATCTAGAAGCCATGGACCAAAAATTTCACTTGGAAATCAACTGAGGAAGTTTCAGGTCTTCTCCTATAAGATTAACGCTGACTTTAGCTAAATCTAAGAGTTGCTCTTAAGATGAAACTACAGATTGACTGACGAAATAATGTTGATGTTATAATCTTTATTTATGGTTATTCAATATCGAACACAAGCAGGTCATCGGCCATCGGCCACCGCAGCAATAATCCAGCGGACAAAGTGGTGATTTACCACAAATAAAATTACAATTTTTTTTTAAGAGAAAAAAAAAATTATTGAATTTTCGTTAAATTTCCTGGTAAACTTTTGTGCTTTTTGAGCTACATACAAAAAGTCATGACAAAGTTTGGCAAGATAAAGCATATGCTCTATCCATATAATCGGGGATGAAGGCCACACCCTGTCGTTCAAAAAGCTGAACCAAATGATAGAAATAGGAATATTACAAGTTTTCAGCTAGATGGACGTTAAGCTTGTTTGAGAGAGAGAGGGAGCACCTGAGCACCAGTGGGAGAGAGGAGAAAATCACGATCTTTTGTAGCGAGGAGAGATGAGAATCGAGAGCTTGAGAAGTGGGCGAAAGTACCATTATTGAGCGTAGGTTGTGTAGCATCCTTCATCTCCGTCCTCGTCACTCCCACACTTTTCTCTCTCTAGTCTCTAACTATGATGTTATGAAAGCAGCCCCAGCACCCTTCCCTCCTCTCCTTCCCGACACTCGTATTCCTTGGAACCGTATTCTTTCCACATTATGCATTCCACAAATCATACATCAACACCTTCACACACGTAGCATTCACTGTGCTTGTGCCTCTTCAGAACATTTTTTACCTACTCCGCATATACATGGAGGATGATGCTGCAGCGCTCCTATATTGCCACGATGTCGCCCCTTTTAGGTATTTATCATATTTGTGAAATAAGAAGAGCGAAGGCGAGGGGTCCATCCGTGTGGCCGTGAAAGCAACAAGAGTGGTGCCGTTTGGCAGCGGAAGGTCCGTGCTACCCTAAAACACTTTTTTAAAATTGATGTTGCCTATGGCAATACCAATTTGTGGACACCTGTTTTCTTTTCTTTTTCTTTTTTCGCTATTCCCTATCCCCGCAGTAAGGAAACATTAATTTTACGCAAACTCTATGCCCTATGCAACCTGCACGTAGCAATTCACAATTACCCTCATTATTATATATACTGCGGCTTTGAACACTTTAATTTTGCAACTTTCATTTATATTTGTCGGAATAACTACCATTTGTTTTAATAACACACGTTTGAAAAATTAACCATTGGTTTACTGCCAGCACTTAACAATTTTATTATATAATATATATATATATGATTATAATTTCTTTTTTTTTTTTAATATTTCAAATAACGTTGATGGACCAAAATCTAGTTTAGGTCTATGAACAATCGCCCCGCTAAAGACTCGATCGGCTCACGCAACTCCCGAAGCACACCTCGGTTGATGGACCAGACCAAAATCCATCCATTGGTGCAAAGAAACTTGTTGTGATCCGGCTCAAGCCTCTTCAACTCCAATTTCTTTAATGGGCCAAGTATACTACAGTAACAGTTCACCTAGTTTCTCCCCTGGGCCGCGAACTCCATGACGACAATCATCATCTTCTAATTATGAAATTGTCAGGGGCCTCCCCTGTAAATATCAAAGCGATGTTCTATGTTCCTTGGGTTGGCACTGGTACTTTTGCAGGTCAATTACTATTTCCCTTGATAGAGCTCACCTGAATCAGAGGGAACAAATAAAATGCATAGGAGAAAACTTTGTTGCAGTTATCTCAAGTCGCATTTAAAGATGTGGACATTTTATATTTACAAACTTTTATAAATTTTTTTATAATCTTAATTTATTAATTTTTAATTACTTCAGTTTAAAAAATGTGTATATTTCAATTATTTTTTAATAAATATTATTTTTAATCAATTATAATTTATGTAAAAGTGAATTGAGTTTATACAAATATTTATCTTTCATGTTCTGCCAATTAGAATGAAGGAAAGAATTGAAAGGAAATGAAAAAAAGAAAAGAGGTAGATAGCACATGAAAGATCGCATTCTCGCTGAGGGTGATCAAATTTAATTAGATATCATTTTAATTCATTGAAGCTAATTTGATTAGAATTGATCAAAATTAACCAATCAATTAAATCAATTGAATAGAAATTTAAGAGAACCGATTAATTGATTCGGTTAACATAGATATCGAAATCAATCCCAATCAAACCATTAGAATTATATGATATTTAAATTTTACATATCATATTTTAATTATAAATTAATACTTAAGTAAAATATTTAAATATCTAATAATGTGTAACCTAAATCCTAAAAATATTGACTTGTTTGTAATTAGTTCAAATTAAAAGTTGTGTTGAAATGCTCTTATTGTGATTTTGTTCTTGAATTTATTTTATGGTTGAGATTTAGAAAATATTAATGTTGAATTTTTTAAAATTTAGAGCTATTTTTCTAAAAAAAAATTATTCAGCAAATTCAATCTAAATCAAATTAGATGTATAAGGATTCTTTACAATTCTTTATTATAAAATTATAAAAAGAGTAATATAAACAGTAAGAACGTATCACAAAGAGTAGGAGTGTACATGTAATTCACTTCTACTTTCACTCATTCAAATTCGATTGATTGAATTATGATATCCATTTCACTAAATTAATTAAACAAAACTTATAATCATCCAAATAAATGATTCAGTTCATCAAAGTGGCCAAATCTAATCAATTAAACCCGCTACTGATCCTTATTCTCACCTTATTCCTTTTACTCATTTATCCAAAGTGTTCAGTAAATTAATTCTGGGAAAACATATTATTCAAGATATTTGTAATTGGTAGTGCTTTTTCAACAATTCTAAAGCTTCGTCTGCTACATGAATTCTTTGATAATGGAAATGAAAATAAAAAGATGAATGATAAGAATAGAATTTAATTGTTTGGTTAGATGAAAGTAGAATAAAATAAAAATAAAAAGAATAAAATGACAAAATTATCCTTATACTATATCTTCTTCATATCATTGATGTGACATTATTTTGATATATATGATAGTATTTTATATATATATTATAATATTATATATTTTAATATAAAAATAATATATATTAAAATATAATTAATATATATAAATATACGTGTGGCAATGAATTTCTACATACTCATGCGTGCGTATGCATGTACACACAGTGACAATTGCCACACATATACAACATGTCTAATCAATTCTTGGTAATTTAATTTATTAATTTTAATATTAAATAATATTTTTTATTTTGTAAAATATAACTATTACTAATTATTTTTATAGTATAATTTTTAATATTTTGTTGTCTTATTATTTTTAAAAGTAATATAACATAATATATATAATATAATATAATATATTGTTATATATATTTATTTATATTTAAATAAATTAATATATATCAAAATAATATATATAATTTTAAAATAAATGATTATATATATAATATTATTATTATTCAAAAATAATAAAAATAGAAGTATTAACATTTTATTATAAAAATAACTAATAATAATTATATTTTTAAAAATAATAAAATATTTTTTCAAGTGATCCTTATATTTTTTATTTTTTAAATTGTTAGTTTATATATTTTTTAATCAAAATATAATTATTTTATTACTTATTAATTAAAATTGTATTATTTTATTACTTTTTTTAAATTAATTACAAAGTAAAAGGTTAAAATGATTATTATTGTATTATTTTTAACTAGTTACTAAAGCAAAAAGATATTTTAATATTTTTTAATTAATTACAAGATCAAAAAATAATAAAATTTAATAATAATAATAATAATAATAATAATAATAATAATTAACATTCAATCAAAATTATCTAAGCAAAATTCAAACTGATTAAAATTCTGATTAAATGTTCATCTGTGGCACAATAATTGTGCCACAATTTTATATATATATATATATATGTGTGTGTGTGGGGAGGGAGGGGGGGGGGGGAGACCAGATTTGGCCCACCCATATATAATCAAACAATTGGTTCGGTAGTCCAACTGTCAATTGGTTATTTGTGGTCAGTATTTTTTTGTTTTTATATTTTATTATTTTTAAAATATAATAATTATTAATTACTTTGATCATAAGATTTTAATATTTTATTTATTATTATCATTTTTTAAATAATATTATCTATTTGTACCTTATATAATAAATAATAAAATGTCGTGGGGAAGTAAAAAATAATAGTATGAATGAGAAAGGTAAAAATATTATTATAAATTTGTTTGAAAAATGTTGCACATGGAACATAAAAAAATGGATAATATCACAACTTTCTATTTTTATCTTTAACTTTTATAACCAAACGTATTTTGTTATAGATTCTATTTTACTTTTTGGTTTCTTTCCATCATACTAAATGGGGCCTAACTTTTAAGATTTATTTTTAATACAGGATCATAATATATAATCAAATTAAATGACAAGCTATTTATATTAATTAATGAGATTAATAAGAATTGAAAAAAAGTTGAATTTAATATTTATTAGAGTTGAGAGAAAAAATAAAGAATAATACAGAAAATGAAATGTGAATAGAAAACGACAAGTGAGGACATGTGTCACATGCTTCTATGCTGCCTTGTGTAAATTTTTGAGTTTGCGTAAAGTATATATTTTTAAGACACTCCTTATTACATAACTAGCCTTGTATTGTCAAGATATGAGGTTCAACGCTGTTCGTTTGGAAGGGGAAAAAAATCTCACATAATAAGATATTTAAAATACTAATTTTTTATATTTTTATATAATATATAAATTTATAAATTACACTTTGACAAATAAATAAAAATCAATTATATATAGAATTACTTTCTTTAGAATTTCAACTGACTCCACAAAAGCCTGTGTAATAATCTTTGAGGCCACGTGTCTCTTACAGGAAAGCCAAAGCAATGCTTTCTCAATTTGAAATAAGAAATTTTTAAAAATAAAAAAGTATAAGCAGTGAAAACATGTATAGAATTAACTTTTTTTTATCAATTCTTTTTTTTTATTTATCTCTTATTTCAAAAACATTTTATTAGCTTCTAAGTTTAATAGATTTGGATTCAAACTTTATAAATATAGAAACCAATCCGTTTTGTACGTAAAAAGTTAAGGATGGAAATAAAAATAAAAAAAATAATGTTATAGATAAAAAATATCTATAATATTTTTTTTAATGATTGATAGATAATATTAAATAATTATTAAATAAAAATTAGAGAAATAAAAATAAAATTTTACCAATTTTTTTATTTCCATTTCACTCCTCTTGGACAAACAACAAGCTGTAAAAAAAAAGTAAAAACAAAAATTTGTATAATATTTATTTTATTTTTATAATTATTATTTAATAGTATTTACTAATAATTATTTAATCATTAAAAATAAATAGATTTAAATTATTTTTATTTTTAAAAGTTATTTTTTTATTTTTATTCTTACATATAACTTTTTACATATCAAATAGAAATGTAACTTGTAACTCCTAAATCCTTTTTTATTTTTTTAAAATATTTGTCAATTTTAAAAATATAAATATAAAATATATGAAATTTACTTCAATAATAAATTTTATTTGAATATATAAAAGTCGCTATTTAATTTATATATTTTTTTAAATTAAAAAAAAAAAAAAGCATATCCAACCTGATAACTTGATGTCATCGGAAGAGGGACGCGTGTCATATGTCGATGGGAAAATAATTTGGTGAGCTCCTCATGGATCATCTGAAACTTACAGTCTTTAAAGTAGTAAAATTTAATAGAAGGGGCTGAGATTTTTTTCTTTTCTTGAAAAAGAAGACAAAATACTTTCTCCTTTGTTTTTTTTTTTTTTTCCCTGAACTTCACAATTTCAAGGTCCTTGTAATCCTGACTCCTCCTGTAGCTGCCTCTCTGGTTTCACTGAGCTTGCGAGAAAATGAGTCAGCTTTCATTTTCGGTATGCCGGAACGGTGACTAATGTTGCTCCCCCCCAAAAAAAAAGGTACTGTGATTAATGACATGGATAAGATTGGAACGGGTGTAAAATTAATAAATACATAATTTGATCTTTCACTTTGGTCGTTTAAATTCAAAGATAATATAAAAAAAATTAATCAATTTTCTTATATACGTTTATTAAAAAATATTTAATGTCTTTATAATTATTAATGTTATTTAAATTGCTAACAAAATTAATTGATATATTGAACACATGATAATTAGAGAATGTAAATACAAATACAAATACAAATACTATACTACTAGAATGGCAACGGTCCTATCTTACCCAATAAACCCTAACAAAAAAAGTAAAGTTATGGTTATTAGAAAATAAAAAACAATGTCATTTTAAATTTATTAGTTCAGATTGTATCCTTTAATTACTACATGTTGGTTAGTTAAGCTAATTTTGTTAAGAATTTAAATCATGTTAGTAATTAGAATAGCATTAACAGTTTTTATAAATATACAGAACAAAATTGATACAAATAAAAATTAGGGTGAAAATGAAATTAATCTCAAAATTAAAGAACAAAAAAGGTACTTTCTCTTTAAAATTATTTTTTAATATTTTATTTTTCAATTTTTTATACAAATTAATTCCTTAAACTTTATAATTTACTACTTGTTAATCTATTTGTTAGACTAAATTCTATATTTATTTTTTAATAAATTGAACCAATAAACCAACAAACTAATATATTAAACTGATAAAAATAAATATAAGACATGAATTTTACTAAAAGTTTTAAAATCACCATTTTTATTCTATTTACCTAGACCCATGAAATTTAATCAAAATCTCTCTCATCATACACCGTTTTTAATACTGATTAGATATTTATTTAAATATTTTAAAAAATTATGCATAAAAATTGAAAAATCGGTATACGAAAACAATAATAAAATACATACAATACATTAGGCACGCTCGTTTCTCACGTATTTAATTTTGAGCTATTTCTTTTTCAAACTTAATTTATTACATCATCTTTGCTCTATTTCTACTTGGATCACATGTCCAAAGTTTATATAAGAAAGATTTACCACAGAGGATCAAGAAAAAATAAATTAAAATTTAGAAGAGTTAGAAATTTATTGACAACCTAGGGATAAAATTTAAAAAAAAAACTAATGAAAGAAATAATATACTTCAAAAAATGAAAATATAACATATTTACAAGTAACATTATCCTTCGAATTTTTTGGTCATTAAAAAGCATTAAATAAAAAAAAAAAGCAACAGCAAACCAGTAGAACAGATACAATCTTTGGCGAGGGAGAGAACAAAAATTATTATGCAATATATATTATATTTTATTATTGATATCTAACAGTATTTATTATTATTATTTTTAAATAAAACTATAAATGTGATTTTTTACATATTTTATTCATTTTTCTATTCCTTTTCACAAAAATAGATGAGTCTAACGAAGGCTTTATGATTTGAATCCTATCATTAATAAAAAAAAAAATTGTACGATCCATGTCAATAAAAATTATTATACTTTGATCCTATAATTTTTACAAGAATCGAATCTATATGTTCTAACTTCTTCCTAAATATAATTTTTTAATAAAATAAATTGAAAGTTAGAACCTTAGATTTCAACTTATAACAAATTTTTTTAAATATATTTTGGACCTTTAAAAGTCTATTACTTGCAAATATGCAGGCTAAATTAATAGTTTGCATACTTGCAGATTATTAATATAATATAATAACAATATTCAATAATAAAACTTAATTTAATATATTAACAAAGATAATTAATATAAAAAAGTATAATATTATTTTATTTTATTTTTAATATATCAACAAATATAATTGATTTACTCTTCTCTTTTCCACTCAGAAGCTGGTATTCAATTAGCTTAGCTGGGGAGGAAAGAACGGAAACAAAGAAGAAGGTAGGACGCTAACCTTGCTTTCATCCTTGCTTTCGGTAATGGTAAGAGTGGCAATGTGTCCTTCTAGCAATGCGCCCCTTCCTTGTTGGGTTACACCCTTCCTTTGTCAACACACCTATAAATAGGGTAGGGAAGGAATGAACCTTTGGGCGAGTTCTCCCTCTACTACTTATTAGTATAGCCAGCTCCCATACTCTCCTGCAACCTGAAGTCGAAAGAGAACCGCAACGTCAGCTCTTTGAATGAAACTCTGCAACAGTTTTGCTTAGTCGAGTTCTCCTACAAGACTGTGATGAAAGAGGTTTCTGTCGAGGGAAACGACTGCTTAGTCGAGTAACGTAGAAATATGATGATAAGTCTCACATGCTTACTAATAAGGAATATGCTTGAGTCTATATTTTAATTTGTTATAAAACTGACAAAGTCCCCTGAAGCGGTTGAGGGGCAGCTGACCGAAAAGCGGGTAGACCGGCATTGATTTGGCTAGAGAGGACCCGAAGTTAGCCCAGTGAATGAGCCAGGATTTCGTTCACGCAGCCGAAAGGGGGGCCTTTCTCATGGTGAGTTTGCTTTGGCTTGCTTCCACGAGAAGGGGAAGGAGAGAGGGGATGAGTGCTAAAAGTACCAATTCTATGACGAAAGACCTAGGTTGATTGATGCCGTGGATGGTCTAAACTCTGCTTTGTCCAACTAGGTAAAGCATGACCGAGTTAATATTTAATAATAATAATAATTATTATTATTATTATTATTATAAAATTAACTAACAAAAAATAAAATTTTTATATAATATATATATATATATATATATCAAAATTAAGCATAATTTAATAAACTATTAAGCACCTTGATATAATTTATTCAAAAATTAATGATTAAGATGGATTCTCTATTTTATAAATTTGTGGTGGAAATAAAATATAGAATTTTAAAACTTGCATTAGATACTATAAAAATAATGACATAGCTTAATATATTTTAAAGCAATAATCCATTGATGAAAATTATATAAAATAATATACATTTTTAATTTTATTTAGTAATATGTGAATAGTGTGAATGATCATTTCATTAAACAACATCATTAAATGATAATTAACACATACATTTAAATAACACACTTTAAATGAATAAATTAATTTTAAACTAAACTATGGAAAAATAATTTTTAACTTACTTTTCTTTTTTATTTTTTAATATAAACCACTTGATAGTAATAGTAGTGCCAATTGCTCTTTTTATTTAAATGCGTATTAACTATATTGATCATTTTATGGTATTTTCTAGTTATAGTTATTTCAGTTATAATAATAGGAACATTTAAAATGAAATAGGGGATTAATACAAATGTTTATGAATCAAAATAAAAATAAAAATATAAGAAGTCATATGATCTCTTATAGTTATTTTAGTCCAAAGTATAATAACATATTTTATTATATTTTAAAATTTATATATTATTTTTATACTTAGATTTTAATTTATGGGGTTAAAATATTAAAAGAAATTTTTAAAAAATCTTAATTAAATTTGCAAAAGTTATTCTTCAAAAATATATGATAATAGTTGTGAAAAGACTTAATTATAATAAAATTTTTTACTATATATTTTATAAACTTAGAATAATTTTATAAATTATATCTTTCAGTTTGAAACCATTAAATTTTTACAACTTTTCAATACAGTACCCAAAACATCATTGAGATTATTTTTTATAATATACAAAAAATAATTTATTTGATTATTTGTATAACATAATAAATTTGCTTTATTAAAAAACTTATACTAAAATAATTATTTCAATTTACTTAGAATAATAAATCAACTCCAAACACTACTAAATCTTAGTTGGAATAATAATGTTAGACAAAATCTTCTTATATTATTTTAAACCATAACTCAAGCAATAACATATTAAAAATTTTATACTAAAAAAATTATTTCAATTTATTTAGAATAATAAATTAGTTTGAAAATACTGCTAAATCTTATTTAAAATAATATCATTAGACAAAATCTCCTTATATTATTTCTAGCCATAACGGAAGTAACAATATTTTTCATGTTCTTTCAAATAAGATTTATTTATTTAATCAAATAAAAAATATTATTTTAAATAAATAATTTTAAAAAATTTAATTTTAATTAAAATATAATATACTGTATATTATATATATAATATGATTTACTTTAATTTATTGTGCAATATATATATATATTATATTATATAATAATTCATATATATTCTCTACCGCACACCCTCACCTACGCTTATGGCTTCTCTTCGGTCAGTTTTTCTCCATCCAGTCAGTGTAGTTAGTGTAATTGGTTTTTTATATTATTTTGTTTTTGTTTAAAAAAATAATAAGAAGAGGTTAAATGCTTGACACTAGACGGATTAGAAGGGCTGGAAGCTGTTTCCCTCATCTACGTCTCCCCCCAAAATTCTCTCCTATCCTTGTTTTATCTAGCATTCTTCCAATAAAATTGACAAAAAAAAAAAAGTCGAAATGGTTGATTCTGATTTCGGTACAGGTATGGCATATGACTCAAAATTCCGTCTGACGAATTTCTGATTGACTCCTGTTATAACTGTCCTCTGGTGAGCCTGTTCGAGGAATCCAGTAGCCCCTTGCCTGTTAATCTTTAAACAACTATGAATTATGAATAGAATAGGAGCGCTAGATAATATGACTATGAAAACTTTTTAGATTGTAACAAGGACGCCACTTTGGTTGGGAGTGGCCTTGAATATAAAAAATAAGAAAAATTATTATTATATTATTATTATTTAATAATATTTTTATTATCTTAAAATAAAGATATAAATCTTATTTTATTTTTTATTCTCTCAATTTTTATTTTCAAAATATTATTTTAATTATTAAATTATTTTTAAAAAATAAAAATACAAAAATCCTTTTTTATTTTATTCTATTTATTATATATATATATATATATATTTTTTTTTTTTTAACATCGCCCAATGCCTCCATAGTCCATAATATATTATTCTCTCCTGTTATCTGATTGGACAATAGGAGACTGTATGGGGGGTAGTCTTGCTCCATAAAACAAGAAACCTCCTTATCTTTCTCATTAATGAAGATTCAACCATAACTACGTCTTGCCTTTGAAGATTTTTCCCTTAAAAGAATGCTTATTGAGTCTAATTTAACCAAAACTATTAGTTAAATTGATTCATTGCTTTTACAATCTTTCTCTTATTAATGAATGAAATAAAATATTAAGTGAGTCATGTTAACTTTTTTTCAAATTTAGTAAATTATACTTAATATTTTATTATTTCAAAATTACATTCAATTCTCTTAATATTTTAATATATATTATAAAAAAATTTATTCTAATTTATTTTTATTAAAGAAATTAATTTTCTATATAACATGAGACTATAACTTTATTATTAATATAATAATAATTAAATAATTTCATTCTTAAATAAACATATATTATATAAAAATTTAATTTCATTAACAAAAATAATTAAATTGGAGTAGGTCAAGTATATATATTTTTTCAAATAAGAGAAATACTAAGTATAATTTAAGTAAATCTCAAGTAAATTTATATAATTTATTCTAAAATTCTTGTTATCTGCTGAAATTTTAAGTAAACTAAGTGTACAAATTAAAAGTACATAAATAATGTTTCAAAAAGTTAAAATTGAAAAAACTCAGCAGCTTGAAAAATTAGTCTATGTAGTAAGGCAAAGCTATATATACTTATTATTCAGACAGGAAAGGTAGAACTTTATTTTTCAAACAATAGTTCAAATGCTTAGAAGTTAGGAAAAATAGGCTTACATTGTAATACATTTGAATAGACTTGAGGTAATAAGGGTAGCAGAGTCCTGACATGACTGTATACATTGTCCTGTGAAATTAGTTTTAATGAAGATTGGCCTTTAGAAAAACTCAATTAGAACAGATACAAGACTTATTATGACTTTATATCCTCCGGAAGACCCTGTCAGCAGCTGCAATTGTCTTTTTGATGTCTTGAGAAGTATGTGCCAAGCTGGTGAACCCAGCCTCAAACTGAGAAGGTGCAAAATATACACCTTCCTCCAACATTCCCCAATAGAACCTACCAAACTTGTCTGCGTCACCCCTTTTAGCGTCTGAAAAATTGTACACTGGTCCTTGTGTGAAGAAAAAACCAAACATGCCATTTATGTGGCCGCCACATATAGCATGCCCTGCCCTCCTCCCAGCTTCAATAATACCTTGAACAAGTTTGCCAGTGATTTCATCTAGGTACTCGTAAGTTCCTGCCTTCTTAATACGCTTCAGAGTCTGTATGCCTGCAGCCATGGCCAAGGGGTTCCCATTCAATGTCCCAGCTTGATACATAGGTCCTTCAGGTGCCACCATCTCCATAATGTCCCTCCTCCCTCCATATGCACCAACTGGCAGACCTCCACCAATGATTTTTCCCAGTGTCGTCAAGTCAGGAGTCACACCAAAATATTCCTGAGCCCCACCATAAGACAAACGGAATCCAGTCATAACTTCATCAAATATAAGAAGGGCATTTTTCGCCTTGGTGATTTTGCGCATGGCGTTAAGAAAATCAGGTTTGGGAACAATAAAACCAGAGTTCCCAACAACGGGTTCAAGGATAACAGCTGCTATCTCTCCTTTGTGAGACTCAAAAAGCTTCTCAATGTTTGGGATATCATTGAAGGTTGCTGTGAGGGTATCAGAAGTGGCTGCTTTGGGAACACCAGGGGAGTCAGGAAGTCCCAAGGTGGCAACTCCACTACCTGCCCTAACAAGCAAAGCATCAGCATGCCCATGGTAGCAACCCTCAAACTTGATGATCTTGTTCTTCCGAGTAAAAGCGCGGGCGAGGTGGAGTACCCCCATGCATGCTTCTGTCCCTGAATTAACAAATCGAACCATTTCAATGCTGGGAACTGCAGAGATCACCATTTCAGCTAGAGAATTTTCCAGCAGGCAAGGCGCACCAAAGCTGGTTCCTTTTTTCATTGTTTCACCCACAGCTGCAAGTACCTGAGAGGGCAACATAATGACAGATAGTGGGAAAATATGAAATCATTCGGCACAACAAATTAGAGCGAAGTAACTGCAGCACTAAATTAATGTAGAATGAAAAGAACCTCATCATCTGCATGACCAATTATTGCTGGCCCCCAAGAACCCACATAGTCAATATATTCATTGCCATCTATGTCCCACATGCAAGATCCTTTAACTGAATCCATGACAATTGGTTGTCCACCAACGGAAGTGAAGGCACGAACAGGGGAATTGACACCTCCAGGTATCAGATTCTGGAAGAGAAGAATAAAAAACATTTCATGAATCAATTTCCTCCGGCAAATCCCTGGTCATCAAGTAATGAAAAGAAAATAAACATTGGAATTAAAATATATATCAGTTTAAGCAATATGATAAAATATGGTGGCAACAAGATACGAGAGCCATTATATTGCCATCGCCATTCCTTTAACTTGCATTTCAGGACAAGGAAATGGAAACATTTAATTGTCATCTGATGGCTAAAGATCAAAATTGTATATAGTCTATAAATTTTCAAAATTTTATCGAATCAGTTATAGATATATTAAAGGAATAAACAAGGCTTTCCCCAACAGCTGTGTGCCATCATGTAATCTATCTCATCGCATTAATATGAAATCTCTAGGATATTTGCCGGAGAGAGATGTGTTTATGTAAGAGGTAATTTTGGTAGTAGTATAACCAACGGACTAACCATAACTTCACATTCTATTTCCTACAATATTTATTACTGCTACTTAAGTACAAATTAACATGTACATAAATTCTACCTTCACATACAGCTCCAAATGTCCAAAACTATAAGGAAGGTGTAGATAACAGAGTTGGTAAAAAACATAGACTGACTAATCCAAGACAGAATCATTTCCCTATTTCCAACTAACCAAAGTCCAATTTGCCTGAGCTACCTAGCTTATGAGTTCAATGAGATAGTGACTTATAATTTGAGAAGGGAACAAAGTGACAGATACTAGAAAAATATCAAGTCATTCAGCATACTAATATTGATACACGCTATCAGGTTAGTAGAACGATGGCTTTGCTATGAATTAAATGTTGTAATTTCTAAAGGCAAACATCAGAAAATTCAGAGCTGATGATCAACTGCATTGAAAAAACACCTTCAGTTCTGCTCACCATTCTGCTGCCTGTAATACAGTGCAAATTAAATCACTTCAATTCGAATGCAAGAAAAGCAACCCAGTTTATGCAATACTGAATTAGAAAAGAAGAGGCAAATGCAATAGGAGTGTACCTTGGCGGCGTTGAAAGCTTCTTGGGACTTGCGAAGAGAGAAATTGTCGTTGATCTTATTCTGGTCAACGGGTACTCCCATTCTAGGAGTAACACCGCAACGAGCAGGCAATCGGCAATAAGAATGTGTTTGTGTTTGAAAAGGCGTGGCTGATGGTGAGCTCGAAACTCTGAGGTTCATGTTTACTTCTCTTATTTCTCGCCTGTGCGCAAGGTTGGCAAAGAAGAATAAGATTATATATAGGTCGTCGCGGGATGATCAGCTAATGCCATTAACATCTCCCTTCGGTCTCGGACAGATTCATCCTGAACAAGCTTTTATCGGGTTAGGCAGGTCCAGTGCAAAAGAGCCAAGTCAAACAATATGTCCTGTTTGAATTTAGCATCTTTGATTTATAAATAAATAATTTCTTAAACTTTTGTTTTAATGTTATGTATTTTATGTTAAAATTTATAAATATATGTTATTTTAGGTTTATTAAATTTATGATAATACTTATATTTATTAATATATATTTAATATTGATAGAAATGGAACATGACCTAAGGAATTAGGTTAATATTAACACCCATTTTTCTTATTGCAGAATCAATACATTTAGGTCTTGTTTGGTTCAATGGAGGGGAGGGGAGGGAAGGGATTTTAATGGAGGGAGGGGAAGGAAGAGGAGAATTTTAATGGAGGGGAGGGAAAGAAATCTAATGATATATTGTTTGGTTCAGAAGGGAGAAGAGGGGGAAAATAATAATATATAAATAATTTTATCCTTATATATTTTAAAAGTAATGATAATACAATTAATTTTTTTAAAAAAAAATTAATATTTTTACTATCAAATTAAACAAATGTCAGAAATTATCTATAATGATAATTATTTAAAAAAAAATTATAAACAAATGAAACTAACTAAATAATTATTTTATTTTAATCCAGATAAAAATAAGGATATTTTAATCTAAAAATTTTATTTGTGTAATTTTTTCTCCCAATCCTCCCAAATTAAAAAGGAGGGAGAGAAGAAGAGGAGAAGGAAAATTTAATAAAATTTTTTTGTCCTCCCTTCTAAAAATGTATACCAAACAAGGGGAGGAGACTTCCCCCAAACCAAACAAGGGTTTAGGGTAACATATTACAAGTATTTAGTTGATTTCCTTTCTTGGTTCTCTGTACAGTATTATATATATATATATATAATCAGCGTCGTCCCGTAGAAGTGAAAGATAGCAATACAAAATCATTCAGTTTCGTTGCTATTCTGCCTCTGTCTCTGTTCTCCTTGTAGCATCAGGGCCATATTGCTCAAAGCAATTCTAATCGATCCATCTTCCTTTCTATCAGACTTTACCATGCCTTCCTCAGCCTCAAACACCTCCTCTTTTCCACATTGAAAACTCCAACTCATCACAAACATCCCTCATCTCATTCAGTGCAGCAACGCAAATCTCATTCAAGCTGCCAAAAGGAGGCAACTATGCCTCTTGGAAGTCACAGTTACCCTACTCCCTGGCTATGGTCTTCTGGGATATGTAGATGGTTTTTTTTTTACTTCCTCCTGCAAAAACGATAACAAATTTTATAGGAAACGAAGCCGAAAATCCAGCGTATCGACTATGGACACGACAAGACAGGTTGGTACACTTGCGAATTCAAGCATCAGTAAATGGCGCCATTGCTCCACTCATCTCCACTTCTGTGAAATTAGAGACCTCCTTTGCTCGTAAGTCCAGCACTCGTATCCTAACTCTCTCGTCTACTTTAATGAAAACTAGACAAGAGAGAAAGTCAGTCTCTGACTACATGCATGCAATGAAAAGCATCATTGATGCACTCATAATGATTGGGCATAAACTTGTGGATTATGAAACCCACATCAAAAAGACAAACAAGCATGGGAAACAATAAACTACATCCAATCACAAAGGTCAGAACAGAAATTATACGATGCACAGTAGCTTTCAAGGCCATGGTGGTCACCAAAGTCATCTGCAAGGAAACAATTTCTCTATTCAATCAGTCCAGTATCCAAATTAAAGAACACATACTACCAGCAATAATGGAGACAAAATACTGATCATAGAAGACCCACAATTGTTTGTCAACTTTGTGACAAGCCAGGACACTCAGCTAAGAACTGCGAACCTCGTCCCAAACCAAACTACAACTATTGGCCACAAGCAAACTTCATGACCAGAAATCCCACCTCCAGCAACACTAACTGGATAGGTACAGACTCACCTAATTAAACATCAAAAGACTTCTTTGAGAAAATAACTATTAGTATAAACTTTTGACGTGAAAAAATATTTAAATACTGTATTTGTTGAAAGTCATTCTTAAAATATCAAATATGATTTATATCAAGACACGTGCAACATTAGCAAATTTATTCTTAATAAAAAAAAAGTTTCTTTTGAAAAAATGACATTCTTCCAAAAAAAAATATATTATACCAAACGCTGAATAAAAATAAAATAAAATCCATTTTCGAGATATTGAAGCGGAATAATGATAAGAAAAAATTATAATTTAAGATTAAAAAATAAAAAATTTTCAGTTTTAGAGTTCTTTAAAATAACTTAAAATTTTTTATTTTTAATTTAAATTCTTGAATTGAATTTCTTTTTCTCTTGATAAGGTAAAAATATTATTTAAAATTTTTAATTATATAGATTGCTTTTTCCAAAGTCATGTCATATGCATGAGAGATGCAGGCAGTTATAACATTGGAGATATTATTGACTGAAAAGGTGAATACTAGAGATCTCTCCTGGCAAGTGACAGGTTGGTGAAATATTTCCCGTTGATCTCGATATGCGGATCTTCCTCACGTGATAGAGAACGATCAACCACTCCACCTGACCCCACGCCATCGGGGTGGCCTTCTTCAATTATGTCCAGCTTTGCTTACATCCACTTTCCTGCTTCGTCGTTACTCCGTTCACTCCTGTGACGTGGCGCCACCACATTAACACCACCTCCTCACAATAACATTACTTACGTCCGATTAATTAGACTCGCTTTTATTTTGGGGTCCACACTTAATATATACATCGCTAATACTCTGCATCTGTAATCTACATACATACCATCATCTATATTCAATCCGCATATATGATGATTGCTCGCCAAAACTCACCTGTTACATTACACATAGAAAAACCTCATAAACAAGAATTGCTCTTTACGTCACTAAAGCCAGTGAAGCAGCAGCTGGCATCTTCTTGTTGATATGGGTAAAATAAAAAATCAGTATCACCTTATCCTTCTTTATCTCTCTCTCTCTCAAGTTCGAAACAGAATCTTATTCTGTTGCAAAAGAGAGAGACTGGGGGAGCAAGACCCAATTTATAAAACCCATGTGTTTACGAGTTAAGACTCACTCTTTTTCTTGCATGACTCTCTCTAGCAAAGAAAATCCAAATCCCCGGAGCTCGCACACTGAATTGTGGAGTCTCAGATAATGGAAAAATCACTTTGGAAAATGAAAATTCTGGAATGCTTTAAATTATTTTCTTTTTCTTTTCTGAATGAACGGTCTAGGGAACATAATTGCTCATCTGGGATCGGCAACTCTTCCGAACAAACATGTTTATCCTGAAACGTTCTAATCAGTAAATAAAGTCTCATGAATAAGCCTCCTTATAAATGAAACTTTACAGCTAATTAAAATAAAATTAGTTATGCACCCTCCACTCCTTGCCCGCCCAGTCCCACCCCAACAGGCTATATTCCTCCATCCTGAAACAGACCACACACAACTGTACACCAAAGAAAGCTAAGAACAATGCTAGCTTCTTTAACACACTCCCTTTTTTTTTTTGTTCGTCCCAATCAACATGGGTTTTCCCAAGAACTGAAAACCTGAGGATCAAGTGTGGCTCTACAAATCGGACATAGCCGATGCTTGGAAAGCCAAGTATCCGCGCATTCCAAATGAAATCCGTGATTGCAAACGGGAATCAGTCGAGCCGGTTGCTCGCTCTCGATCTCGTCAAGGCACACAGCGCATTCACTCCCAATGACCAGCTCTTTTCCCGTGATTTTTGGCAACTTCTCAAGCTCCGAAGCTGAGAGACCCTTGTCGGAGACAGGCTTCACTGGTAGGCTGATATCGGGCTGGTGAGTAGTAGCGTACCGGAGAAGGCAGACGTAGATAATAAAAAGAGCCGCCATGCCAAGGCATGGGAGGAAGAGTGCCAACAGAACGGAACTAAGCATTGCGGTGGTCCGATTGGAGTGGGGCGGAGGAAGCCGATTAATGCGGCGGAGGTGGTTGGTAGAAAAACGAAAGGGGTTGGTGGTGGCGGAAGCTACTCCGCATTGTTGGGAAGGATGGAAAATCAGCAAGTTCTTGGTGGGCGGTCCTTTTGAGGTTATAGGATGACGTGTCTCGGTTCTGGAGGATAACGTCTGAAGGGGGCGAAGGCTTCGCTTTGGCTTTATGTGTATTTCCACTTTCATTTTCTTGCGACATTAACGGACCCGTTTGGTTGAAATTCCCCGATGTAATTCCTAATGTGATTATTTTTGTAATATTTATTATATTTTTTTGTTATTTAATAGTATATACTTTTATTAACTTTTAAAAATAAAAATATCAATATCATTTCTTATTTTACTTATTTGTATTCTATATTTATTCTCTTTTTATATATTTAACATTCTGCTAATAAAATAGATTCAATTAATAAATTTTGATATTGAGATTGATTCATTTATCTAGAGATAAATTTTATTTTTATTCTCATTCATAGTCATATTTTTTTAATTTTTATTTCATACTAAAATTTTTTATATATATCTCATATATATATATATATATATATATTCAATAAAACAAATTTTAATTATTGAGTATATCTGCATTTAATGTACTTCAATTTTTTTTTTTTAACTGTGTGCCGCTATCGACCCATGATAGCCCACGTGGAGAGAAAACCAGCATTGGGCCTCTTAGGGGGTTTTACATAGGCACAGAAGATCTGATATTTTGGTTGAAATCAAAATTAAAGTGGGGTCATCCGATGAGCTCCTTGGTCCCATCCAAAGCAACGGGCCCTCTTTTCCTCTCCCTCCGGCCCACCCTGTCAATTTTACCGTTTCACCCCTTCGGCTTTTGGTTAAAATGAGTTTGGAACCTGGAGCCCCTTATCTTGAACTGTCAATTTTGTCCTTTTTTCTTATTCTTTTTTCTTTTTTTTAAGTATTAGTAGAGAGGAAGGGTTGAGTTTGAAGTTTTTGTCTTGTTTTTTAGGTGAAGGAGGAAAATTTGATATTTTTACTTTTATAGAAAAAGACATGATATTTAATTCGTCTGAATTTTATATTTTCAACATCTTTTGAGTATCTTGACGAGAAGAAAAACATTGAACAATAAAATTTTTAAATTTTCAAAACTAATTTCTAGAATTGTTTTCTATACACCACCTACAAACAAAAAGTAAGGGACCTTTTTTTTTTTTTGGGTTTTTTGGGTCGCAAGACTCATCATAGGCCAATTGGTTTCCTTCGGCTCAGATATGGGAGATGAGTCAGCGCTGCGTGGGTTTTACTTCTCACTCCGTCTATTTTGGTATCTTAATTTCAATTTTCCAATTCTCTACCATCGCCAAAATGCCGATAGGATGAAGGATTAGATTCTTTTCATGTTTGAAAAATGCTTTTTCCAACCGTAATAATTGGGCATTTTAATCTGATTTTGAATTTTTTTATGGATCAAGATAAAAGCTTTTGTCTCCATTTCTTCCGTGCCATAATTACAGATTTATGTACACATCAGTTGTTAACCAATATAACAACTGAGTCTCATGGCAATGGCTGAAATCATTTTGGCTAATGGCAATGCATCATGGCTTCAATTGTTTATTTAAAACAAATGGTTAAAAACTTAGGACACTTGAATATGAGAGAGTTCCATAATTTTTTCAAAAAGATAAACCTTTTCCTATGTTTGTAGGTTTCAACTTAGCAGAGGAGAGGAGGACTGGAATTATTTTGTTGATAAATACAATATATACGGCTTTGTTATTCCACGGTCCAAAAATGATATTCTTCTGGGCTATTCTCAACCATCAAAAAGAAGTGTACGCCTAACTTGGGCCTTGTAGTTCAGCCATGCAGCAACTAGAGCTCTCACCATTCACCACTGTCTTTTTCTCTCTGCTTTAAAAATTAGATTAATTATTGAATTAAGTTGTAGTTAAATAGTCCATCCAATAAATATTAAAATTAATTAAAATATTTTATATATGATAATAAATATATGTAAAATAAATTCAATAGAATTTATTTAATATTATAAATTTTTATGACAAAATGTTAAAATTTTAATTTAGATACAAAAATTTTTTAGTGTCTAACGCAACTAGTGTTTATTAAATTTGTTGATTTTTCACTAATTTAATTATTTTTAACTGATTTTCTTAAACAATTTGAAGGATTAAGTAAATCAAAGTTATAATTAATTCAATTTAATTCATTTTTTTTATACTTAACCATTAGGGCGTAAAATCCTAATTGGGTTGAAAGCATGTCTAGTCAATTAAAAATAACCTTAAATTTGGGTTGTAAGTTTGGGCACATGTGCTTGTACAGGAACGGCTTCTTTGCTCATCACAGAGATGAGCACTAAAACTTGCTCCCCGCATCCAAGCCGTTGCCACGATCCAACATCCATTGATGTGCCACGTTGAACAGTGCATTTTTAACTAAAGAGAAGCACGGAACCATCCACGTGGCAGGGACAGCAAACGCTAGATTATTTAGAATACTCCAACCCACGCAATGAAACACGATCCCACGCTTTCTGCAGCCTCTTTTGTCCTGTTCCATAGAGCAAAATACCTTCGCAACAAACATGAGCCAGTGACAGCAATCGTGAAGCAGGCTCTCGGAAAGTAAACGTGAAGTTTGAGTGTCTCCATTATTATATAGCTTTGGTTAATTTTTTTAAAGGGAGATTATAATAATGCAAATGGGGTGATTATTTTAAATATAATATTATTTAAACTAGGTTTTGAGGGGATTAAAATAATGTAATGAAGGTGATTATGTATATTAAGGGGATTAGAATAATGTATATTATGCAGATGAGATTAGAATAATGCAACTAAGGGGTATTTTTTTTAATGATGTAGCTATTTAAATATCATGCAACTCATATAACGAGTAATAATAAAGAACTCTCTACTATCACTGTTCACATATTGCCGCCATTGTAACATAATGATAAAGAACTGATTGCAAATTCTAAAACATACAAGTAAGACACACAATTTGCACAAATGAATGACTTCGGAAATCCACTCTTTCACCAGCTCTATCATCGATGATTGGAATGCCACGGGTTCAAGCTCTCGGGATTAAGGGAAGAAGAAGAGCTTTCTAATTTGCACCAGGTTCAAGCTTTCAAGATTAGGGGAAGAAGAAAAACTTTCTGATTTGCATCAGGTTCGAGCTTTCGGGATTATGGGAAGAAGACAAGTTTTCTAATTTGCACGGTTTGAGCTTTGGGGATCAGATGAAGAAGAGCTTTTCAAGATCTGGTTTGCACGAGTTCGAGCTTCTCAAGGAGTGCGTTTCATTCAGCAATGGGTTATGATGGACATATTAGATCAACCCACGTGGACGGTTCTGTGTTCCTCTATAGTTGAAAACGCACCATTTAACGTGGCACATCGGTGGACGTCAAATCATGGCAACGGCTTGGATGCGGGGAGTAGGTTTTGGTGCTCATCTCTGCGATGAGTAAAGATGCCATTCCCGTGCTTGTACATTTTTTATCTTGGCCAGCTTAATGTACAATCCATCAATGTGCCAAATATTAATGGCAAATTACATTGATATTGTCAAATTTAGAATAACAGATCTTTAAAATTATAATTACTCTTAAAAATCACAATTACTATTAAAATTTAAAAAATTTATTATTAAATTTAAAAAAATTGCTATTGGATTCAAGAAAGTAATAAACTTTGCTAAATCTAATAGTAATTTTTTTAAACATAGTAGTAATTCTCCTAAAACCTAAAAATAATTGTAATCTTTGAAAATAATTTTGATTTTAAAAATTTTTTATTATAAATGGGTGTTTAAATATAATTTTTCCAAATATTAAAGAAACAAAAAAGTTAATATAAGGCTTGCAATTTGTCGGATTTGGATCCCAGGATTTAGAATGAAATGCAGGGGTGTTATATGTAGGATATATTTAGTTGGATGAAATAATTTTAATTAGGGTGAGAATGGAAATAAAAATTAATTAAATAAAATTTTGTGATTTGTAATTATATTTAGTATGATATGTAAAGAAATAAGAATATTATTTTATTTTTATGTTTTGTTAAATAAAAATACTACAAAGATTAAAAAAAAGAAAATTTAGCAATAATTATAATGTTTTTAATATAAAATTATTACAATATTTAATTTTTATTCGTTTAATTTAAAAAATGTGTTTTTTGAATTACTAATATTATGAATATATATATATATATATATATATTCAATTATACTTTTTTAAATTAAAAAAATTGAATTATCAATAATAAAAAATATAACAATATCATTTTTCATTTGTTAAATCGAAAAGAATATAACAATAACAGCTATTTTACAAAAGAAGGAAACAAGGTCTTATATTAGTTTGTTTTATACTTTGGGTTAGATCTTAACGATCCCCTTTATCTCTTGGGAAACAATGTAAATAAAGTTTCAGCAATGGCAAGAAAGCTTGTCTTCGAGCTCAAAATAAAACAACTTGGAATGGCAGTTTTGTAATTTCCCAAGTAATTTCAGCAATCGGCCTCGGATTCTATTATATTTTGCATGGAATTCAAATAATGCAATTTGTGGGAATGGGAAACTCAATCTGCTAACTATACATGATTTTTTTGTTCCCATTCTCATTTGATGGAGTGGGACAGCAACAGACCAAACATAGTGGGAGAAGCATAGTATATGAGTTTTATTTACTCTCTCTGAGTTTCTTACATTGTGTTTTTTTTTTCCTCTTATTTTCACTAAATACAGTTTATACATTTAATTTTTAAATATTAGGGATCCATTTGTTACTTTGTGTGATGTTATGTGAGGAGAGAAGGGAAAAGAATAAATAAATGGAAGAACAATTAGATAAATTATCACTTATTTTATTTGATATCATATAATAAAAAAGACATTTTCTTTCCTTCATTTAATTTCATTATGTATATAATGTTAAATTATTATTATTTTTAAATATATCTATTATAAAAAATAATTTTTTTCTTTTAAACTTTCTTCTCCCTATCTGTCGAACTAATAATAAAAAAAATTGCTAAAAGTATGAAAAAAAGAAAGAAAATATTTTAGATAATATTTATTATATTTTTATAATTATTATTTAACAGTATTTATTTATCATTATTATTTTTTAATGCAAAAATATAAAAATTATTTTTTATCTACAAAATTATATTTTTTTTATTTCAGTTTCTATTTTTTAATCTTTTTATAAATAGGACATAGTATTTTATAATCTATTTCTATCCATAATAAATAAAAGAGAAGAAAGGCATAGGATTTGTTCAACGGCTAACGGAAAGCAAATGGAAAAAAATAGTTTCATACAATATTTATTTTGTTTTTTAAATCATTATTTAATAACTCATTTTATTACTCCTTTTTTTTTTAAGGAAGGATAATAAATTTATTTCGACCAATGAAATATCAACTATTTTCTTTTCTTCTTATACTTCCTACAATCCATGAATGAGGAGAGAGTAGAAGGGGTAGATTAGCATAGCTCAGCTAAAAGATGCAAACCAAAAAGCAAATTATGAGACAATCAACTATGTTATTAATTTGCATATTTTGTTTTGTTTGGGAGGTTAGAGCTAGGGCTAATGTCATCCCACTTGTAAAATTGGATGGCTTCATTTACCTGAATCAGCATCTCAACTTTGACACTATTTTAATTGAAGTATTTTATAACCCTCTATGCGCAAATAATAGGGACTCATGGCCATCGCTCAAATAAGCTCTCAATTATTATGACTCTCGCATTTTTTTTTGTCACTTATCTCTTCCCTTTAAACAATAACAAAGTTATTTTCTCCTTAAACGAGGTCAACTACATGAATCAATCGACACTATAAAATTTTATTATAGATTATATTTTTAGATAAATTATTTAATTTTAAATCTTTCTTAATAGTTTCTTTTATAATTTTTTCTTGATTTCTCTCCATTTCTGATTGTTGGACTACCTCTATCTAATTTAATTTCCTAATTGAGACTTTTATAGATCTTTTTCACACATGTTTAAATTATTTAAGTCGTAATTCTATAATTTTTTCTATAATTTGTATGATTTCCACTTTTTCTCATTTATTTTTTCTTTCAATTCTTCAATTAGAACTATATTATCTATAAAAAAATTGTATTATGACACCAACTCTTAGATGTCTTAGATATATTTAGTAAATACATATAAGACTAACGTAAAAAGATAAGGATTCAAAATTGGCCCCTAATACAAATTAATAATTATCAAAAATTTTCTGTGGTTTCACCATTTGCTCTTACACTAGTTATAACCTCATTATACATATCTTAGATTACTCGAATATAAGCAATCCGAGCTCTTTTTTTTTTTTTCTAGAATCTTTCATAAAACCTCTATTAATACCATATCGTATGCCTTCTCTAAATCAATAAATACCATGTGTAAATGTTTTTTATTCCTTCAATATCTCTCTATCAATATTCACAACAATTATATCGCTTCCATGATCGACCTTCCTAGCATACAATCAAATTGATTCTCTGTAATTTAAGTTTCTTGCCATAATCTTCACTCAATTAGCATAACTTTATAGTGTGACTTATAAGTTTAATTCCCTTATAATTTACATAGTTTTGTATGTCCCTATTATTCTTATAAATAGGGATTAAAGTATTTCTCATCTACTCATCTGGTATTCTCTTAGATCTCATAATTTTGTTAAAAAATTTTGTGAGCCAACTTATTATTTTCGTCATAAATCCTTTCATACCTCAATTGGTATATTATCCAGCCTAATTACTCTGTCATTTTTCATTCACTTTAATACTTCTTTTACTTATAACTCTTGAATTTTATGACAAAAAGTATAATTTTGATCATCTTCTTTAATGTCTGATATATTTGAGTGTAATAAAATCTTATGTCCTTCATTAAATAATATGAAAATAATTTTTTTATCTCTCCTTGATATCTTATTTTGTAACCAAAACTCTCCATTCCTCATATTTAATGTATTTCACTTAATTTACATCTCTTATATTTCTTTCTCTAATTTTAATATCTAATTATTGATATAACTCATCAAGTGTCTCAACTCTCATTTCGCTCACTGACTTCTTAGTATATTTCTTAACTACCTTATATATATATATATATATAATTTCTATCACTTTTACATAAAAAGATCAAGCTTTATAAAACTCTTTTTTAATATTAACTTTATCTTGCACACTTGTATCCCATCACCAAAAATTTTTATCTCTAAATCCAAAGTCTTTTGATTCATTAAGTATCTCCTTTACTACTTTCCTAATTTCTTTAGCTATCTTATTTCACACATTGTTAGCACTTCCTAGTACTTTTTAGGATCCTTCCTCCAAAATTATTTTCTGCAAGTTGTTTTCTTTCTCTTCCTTCAATTGTTGCCACTTGATCCTTGACACTCTATCTTGATCTTTGCTTTTAACTCTCCTTTTAATTTGAACATCTATAACTAAGACTCTATATTGGATAGTCAAGCTTTCTTTAGGTATAACTTTACAATCTATACAAAATTGCCTATTTGCTTGCTTTATTAAAAAGAAATTAATTTGAGAGCATGCCCTTCCACTTTTATACATGATAAGATACTCATTACACTTCCTAAAATAAGTGTTAGCTAATGTAAAGTTAAATGTTGAATGTTACCTAAAAGTCTAAAATAGTTTTATCCTCTACATTTATTTCTCCTAAGTCATGCCTTCCATGCACACCCTCATATTCTTTAGATATACTCTTTACATGATCATTAAGATAATTTTTTCTTCTAATAGTATTTATTGAACTAAACTTTTTGAGTACTTCTAAAACTTTGTCTTATAATATTCTTCTAACTCTATTTGTGGTGCGTAAGCATTAATAACATTAAAAGTTTTTATTTCTACTACAAACTTTAACGCAATAATTTTATCTCCTACCCTTTTTACATCTATCACAATATTTTTCTAAAATTTATCAACAATGATACCTACTTTGTTTTTAAATTTAGTCTTGCCAGTATACCAAAGTTTAAAACTTGAGTTATCTAATTCTTTCACTTTTTTTTTCTACCCATTTAGTTTCTTGTAGGCACATAAAATTAATAATCTGCCTAATCATAGTATATACTATTTTCATTGACTTACTCATAAGTGTACCTATATTTGAAATTCCAAAATAAATCATACTCTTATAAATGAGCTTTTTTACTTTCATTTATTTATGAAAATATGAGAACCCTTACTTATTTTTTACTATATTCAAGTGCCAATGTAGCGGCTCTTATTTATTTGACAGTGTATTTGAATTATATAATGTGTTGCTTACAGGTAACGACCTAACATTACTTCTAATACATCAATGATCAATGTCATAAATATTCGACAAAATTTTTTTAAACTTAGAACCGATTATGAACAAATGATTTACATCAAAGTACAATATAGACAAAGTTACTTATCTCCTCCCTTTATCCTTAGTAATTACATCAGCCTTTTTTCTCACTTTGGTCTCATACAAAGAGCAAAACACAATTTAGCTACCTGCTACTGGTGGAGAATTTGGGAATGGTAGTTGTGGATAGGGTAGAATCTTAAGATTAATTTATTTTAAAGGCATGGCTGTTCTTCTCTTATTACAAATTGTTTTTTGAATTTTAAGGAAAAATTGAGCTTCTAACTTCTGTCATCTTTGATCAAGTCATTGAAGTTGAGAAGACTTCAGAGTCTATATTAATATTGATTATTAGGTGAAAATTTCTATTTTTCATGCAATATCTTGCAAATTTCTATTGGTTAATGCTTTGCTAGGTAATTAATCATGCTACATGTAATTGTCATGCAATGGTTAATTAGTGGTGCTATAGTTTTATTGCTGCATTTTTTATCATGTTGTTTAACTTGGATAAGCTTTAAGAGTATGCTTGATCATAATTTTCAACATTTTTGTGTGATCAACTCACTTGCCATTCTAAGTACATGGTGAATCATGTTGCCTTTGGAATAATATATCTTCATTCTCGTAATTGCAATTACCATGACAATGCTTTTGTTGTGTCTCGTGCTTTGTGCCTTGTGAATGCATTGAATACATCTTAAACATTCCCCCTGCTGGAGTGGTTCTTCAAGCATCATGTTAGTATTTCTACTAGTATAATTAATTTGCGTTTACTCGTTTCTGTAATGTTCAGTATGTCACACTTTGATTTGAACCTTTAACTTGTGTGAACTTGGGTCCGAGAGTTTCTTCAAATATATATTGGATTTTCATGCAAGCTATTCTATATTAAGCTTTTTTTTTTTCCTCTCATCATAGATTGTCTGCTTTTTCACTCTGTCAAGTTTTAACTTTGGTCAGAAGTTGAAACTGTAATTAATTTTCTTGCTGTATTAGTTTCTTTGATAATTTTTTGGAAAGAATTTGAATCTAACAGGGGCGATATAAGTTAAAAGTGAGAACTATAATAGTTTTTTTTTTTTTTTTTCTGTAGGTAGAGAGAGAGCTTTATTAGTTTTAAGTAACTTTCAATAAAATGGAGGATTGAGTGCGAGAGGAGTTACGCAAACCAAAACCAGTCTTTTCAAAAAAGTAGAATTGGAGTGAAGAGAAAGTCAGAGCATGAGTTTCTCATATTTATAGATTACATAATCATCTTTATCAATAAATGACGCTACCTTTGGAAATTTCTTTCCTTCCATTTTACATTGTGCCAAAACAATAGAAAATGATTTTCTCTATTTTTGTTCCTCTGGTTTATCTTTCATCTAAGCATGAGGGTGACAAAATAATTTTGTGCTCATCAATTATCATTCCCTTCATTTTCTTTTCTTCTCTTTTTTGTCTTAGACATAGCCTTATTTTACCAATCATATGGATGTTGAGTTTAAGTAAAAGAAAGTTTCTATGCTGAGCCAGGAATCTGTTTGTCTCGAAACTACATATGTGTTTCACGCTTAAATGAAACAAATTGTTGGTAGGTTCCAATAAAGCCATAAAATAAAAATAGACATTAGAAATATGTCTTGTGCTTATTTTGTTCATGAAATATATAGATGGGTTAAAATATAAAAGTTGTAGATAACACTATTATATATAGTATAGTCCAAAAAAAGATAACAGTATTATACATCCATGCGATATTCCTTTTAACCTCTTAATTCTTTCTTTCTTCTCGTGTAATCCTTTCAAAATAGCTGCTGCCGTTTTGCATTGCTTCAACCAATTGCCTTTGTTTTTAAAAGTTGCCTAACATTTTCTACTTGGATGCGGCTAATTACTTCTTGACGCAGTAATTAGAGACAATTGATTCATTTTTATAAATCGGCAATCAAATTGAACTGATCATTTTGGTTGAATTTAGAGTGTCCATTTCTTCCGTGGCATAATTACAGATTTATGTATACATCAGTGGTGAAACAATATAACATCAAAGTCACAAGGCAATCGCTGAAATCATTTTGGTTAATAGTAATTTTCTTATGGCTTCGACTATTTATTTAGAACAAAAGTTTAAAAACTTAGAACACCTCAATAAAAGAGAGTTCGTAATTTCTTCAAAAAGGATAAACTTTTCCCAATGTTTGGAGGTTTCGGTTAAAAAAAAAAAAATTATCATCCTTGAAACTCAAGTTAAGCAGAGGATAGAAGGATTGGGAATATTATTATTTTTTGGGTATTCCCGTCCAAGAGTGGTTCTTCGAACACAGGCCTCGTATTTACAGCATTTGTGGCATATTCTTCCGCGGCCTCAATTGTCTGACCAATGATTCACTTCTAAACTTGTTCTGACATTGATTTTTGTCAGATTCAAATTTTGACCCTTATGCGCGCTATAGGGACCCTGTAACTGTCCCAAGCGATTTCAGTGATTAGAGGAATACCCAAAAAAAAAAAAAAAAAATCAATAGGTGCTTTTCTTTCTTGTGTTTAACTGTTGCAATTAAATTATTTTTTCAAGAGAGATATTTAAATTATATAATTTTTCTTTTTTATTTGAATATATACACAAATTTTATTTTAAGTTATAATATTACCCAAATACTTATAAAGATATTATTGATTCTTCTCATTAAAACAATATTTTATCAAAAATATTTTTAAAATTTTTATTTTAATATTATTTATTATGTTAAAAATTATAATTTTATTTTATTTTAAATTTTAAAAAATAACTATATTATATTAGTCAAATATATATATTTAACATTTATTACATGATATAAATAATAAATACAAAAAATATTTTGGTCAAAATAAATATAATTGTAAGTTATTTTTTTTATTATAAGAGAGATTAATATAATGTTTTATTTAAAAAAAAAAGAGAATATAATTTTTCAAAATAAAAAATTGTATAATTTATACATGTTTAAGAAAAAAAGTGATTTATCCTTAATTCAAAGAATACTTGAATTGGAAACTAAAGTTTGTTACGAGAGATATCTCAATTTTATAAATAAATACCAATTGATTTTGTGTTGCCAGCGCATTATAAATCTACCAAGAAGCTATATATGATGTCTATCTGTGTCTCTTTTCATTGATTTTAATAGGGTTAGGGTAGATGAATTCTCCTAGAAATAATAGTCTCCTCCTGTATGGTTGATTATTTTGGATCTTTTACTCATTTTCTCTCTACTCATTTTTCACTTATCTTGATGTAAATCATTCAAATTAAATTTACATGATCCGTATTTGATATTTTTTACTTTTATATTTTGATTTTTTTATTTGAATAGATGCATAGTACAAAGTAAAAACAATCCTCTAATTAATAATTTAAATTAAAAAATAAAATCATACCGTTTAAATTAACTCTAAATAATTTAAATTTTAAAAAATACTTACAATTCGAGATATAACCTTGAATTTGTGGGGTGGAGTGAAGATCTTGCAAGTGTGATGGGCTTGTACGATACTAGGCCAATGGATGCTCGGTTTAATCTGCGTCTGTACCTCGAATTCCTAGCCCATTCTCAACCATGGGGGTGTTTTTCACCAAAACAAACCCTCTATATGTGTATAAATAAATGTATTAGACTTTGATACATGTTTTTATGCTCTTGATATTAAATTTTTTTAATATAATTATAAAGCATGTAGTTTTTTTAAAAAATTAATCATATAATATTAATTTTTTAAAAATAATACATTAGTTTGTAAAAATTATACAATTATCTCACCAGAGTCTTAAATCAAAACGGATCAATATATTAACCTTGTTAAAATTCAAAATGAAAAGTATATTAACAAGAATTTCTATCATACCATAAAAAATGGTATGCATCATTTTTTAAATTTGTGCTAAGTAAGATGTTGGTATTGTTTTTCATTGAAAATGTATTCTTTTGTAGTAGATGATGCTCATAACTATACTGTATATATTAATTAACACACCTCCTACATTGCATGGGTCACTCTAAAGTTATAAGATGATTTGAACATGGAAGATAATTAATTCAACAAACTAACGTTATTATGACAGGAAAACTACTAGTATTATTACTAAATATTAAGAATTAATCAATAATTTAATTATATAATTATTAATAAGAAATTTCTACACGTCGTAGTAACCTAATAATTTAAAAATTAGAAATAACGGGAAATTAAAACTAATAAATAAATAATAATTGAATTAAAAGAATAAAACTAAACTTAAGAAAATTTAAGTTAAAGCTAAGAAAGATTGTTGGTTATTGGTGAGTTTAATTTTTTTTGGGGGAGCATTTGTTGAAAAATTAATATTTAGTAAATTTATCCATCTTATTCTCTTATTTTTCTCTTTTATAATTTTTCTCCTTACTTCCTTCCTCCTTTTCTTAGTCTTACCCTTTCTTTTCCTACAAAGTTTCCTTTCTGTCATTGCCTTTTTACCAATATATCCAACATACTCTTCATTTTCCATCAAGTATAGAACGTGTTCAATACCCACTTTTTTTTAAACAAAATATTGAAAAATAAAACATCGAGTGTCATTCAAATAATATGTATATAACTTTGTCTCATTTTTACTTTCCATAATGTTTTTACTTTCAAGTTTAGTTTTGGTTTTGGTTTTGAAAATTTTCATCCATACATATAATTAGTTATTTGCTTTTTTTCCCTTTTTTTTTTTGTAATTGATGATTTGTGTACACCTGGATTGATAAATTTTTGGCTTAATAAATGAACACTAACTCCATGAAGAAAGTGAAAATAAAGAGAAGGGTAGTAGCTATGGGTTGATCAATTTGAGTTTAATTATCGACAAACTCAAACAAAATTTTATTTAAGGGTTTAAGGTTAGTTTTATTAATAAAAAATTTAATATGTAAAAGAACTTTTTTTTTAAGTTCAATCTGTTAAAGAGTAAAAAAATTATTATATTTTTGTCAAAAATATTTAATAATAAAATACTTAAAAATTACAAGTAATTTATACCTAAATCCAAATGTGATGTGCACTTCAAATGTTTAAAGGTCAATGTACATTATGTATAAGATTAATAAGTATATTAAATTAATAAATAATGACGACATTTTTTTGGGTACTAGCCTGGGAATAAATTAAGGTCTTAATGACAATTAATAAATTATAGAGCCATAGAACACACCAGCATAGGTTGTTGTTATCCTTTTCTTTTCCAATCTAATTGAAATAATAAGGTATGGACTAGAAAATGATTTTTTAGTAAGGATATAAATCTGACAAACAAAAATTAATGAAAAAAAATGATTTTAAAAGAATTGAAAAATTAGTGTATAGTTTGGTATGGAAATGTAATTTTTTCAATCAATTGTATGTAATGTTTATTATATGTCTTTATAATTATTATTTAATAATATCTATTTTTTTATTTTTTAAAATAAGTGCACAAGAAATATTTATATCTTCAAAATCATTTTTAATTTTTTTTTTCTTTCAAAACATTTTTTTTCATTATATGTATCAAATAAATCCTAAAAATGATAATTTGGCCAATAAAAAAACTAAATATGATAATTACATATGCAACCGCTCGAAAATAATTGTTTGCAAAAACATTGGTTTGTTACAAATGAGTTATCTAACTTGGGCTTCATAGTTTAGCCATACACTCTCACCATTCACTAATGTATTTTTATACATAAGTATTAGGGCGTAAGATCCTAGCCAGGTTCAATGAACCTCTGTTATACTAAATAACCTTAAATTTGCCTCATAAGTTTGTGCACTTGTGCTTGTACTCTTTAGACATTGGCCTATTTAATATATAATCCAACCAAGCAATGCGGATAGAGGGTGAAATATGGCCCAATATTCTCTCTAACATTAGTTACTACGAGAAAGCTCAGTGCATAGGTAAATCATATCAGAAGCAAAAAGTCAGAGTTTACGACCTACCATAATTCCCTTCACTGAATGAGGAGAGAATAGAAGGAGTAGATCAAAGCTAAGCTAGAAAATATATTTGGTTTGGGAGGTTAAGGTTAGTATCCATTACATCCCGCCTGCGAAAATTGGATGGCTTCGTTTATGGGAATCAACTTAACTTTGATTCCAATACCATCTTAATCAAAGCCTTTTACAGCCCCGTGTGCCCAGATAGTAGGGACTCATGGCCACCACTCAAACAAGCACTCAATTACTGCGACTCATGTCTCTCTCGTCCTTCATCTTCTCTCTCTACCATTAGCCATTACTTCTCCTTTTATATATATATATATATATATATATATATATATATATTGGTCGCTAATTCTTTAGAAACAACAATATACTTTGTAGGTGGAGAAGTTAGGCATAGTAGGGATGGATTGGGTAGAATCTTAAGATTTGTTTATTTTATGTTGTAGCTGGAAGATTAGGCATGGTCGTTTTTCTCCCATTCCTAATTGTTTTTCAAACTTTTAAGGAAAAGAAGCTTATGGCATTTGTCACCTTTGATCAAATCATTTAAGCCAACAAGACTTCCAAATCTATATAAATATTGATTATTAAGTGAAAATTTCTATTTATTGCTCAATATTTTGCAAATTTCTCTCGATTAATACTATGCTAACTAATTAATAATGCTTATATACTTGACATGCAATGGCCAATCATTGATACTCTAGTCTTATTGTTGCATTTGTTGTCTTGTTATTAATGCTGTGTTAGTTTTCTTGCTATATCTATTGTAGATTCTTGGATGCTTTGTTTGCAAAGAATCTGACAGAGGTCATATAAGTCAAAAGTGAGAACATTATTATTATTATTATTATTTTGGGTAGAAAGACAACTTTATTAGTTTTAAGCAATTACGTATGAAATAAAGAATTGAATGTGAGAGGAGTTGGGTAGACCAAATCAATCTTTTGAAAATGTGTAATGAGAGTGAAGAGAAAGTAAAAGCACGAATTTTTCATATTTATATTTTACACAATCATCTTTATCAATATATAATGTTACTAATAAAAATTTCTTTCCTTCCATTGTGTTGTTCGAAAACAATAGAAAATGACATTTTGTGTTTCTATTTTTTGATAGTAGAATACAATAATTTATTTTTAGTGAGAGAAATTGTTATGGGTTGTGATTTCAACTGACTGATTAATATCATTATTATTTGATAGATTTTATGATGCACTTAATACACCAATATAATTAGTAATAACTTCTTATTGTACTAGTAATATCTGCTAAGGTGCTAGTAACTCCGTTAAAACATTAACAACACACGCATTTTTAATGTGGTAGTAATCGACTATACAATTTGCTTGTAACTTTACTAATCACCTCTAGTAGTGTTACATATATACTTTTTATCCTAAATCTGTCCTTGCTTTTGTCTCTAACATAGCCTTATTTTACCAATCATATGGATGTTGAGTTCTTCATCTATTTCTTGTGGAGATTTGAAAGTGAAGGAAAGTTCTATGCTAAGCCAAGAATCTCTATCTAAAAACTACCTGCATGTTTCATACTTGAATGAAACAAATTGTTGGCATGGTTTTCATGATTTCTCTCCACTTTTTGGCAGCAGCATGTGTTAATACAATCCATTCTTGTTTGATATAAAATAAAAGTTCAAATAAGAGCTATGAGAAAACTATTTTTTTTTTGTTTGAAATAATGTTTATGTTAATAATGACTTACATCTTCTCTAGTGTTCTTAAGATAAAGTGAATTTACATATAGAGTATAATCTATTTATACATAAAGTTATTCAAGTGTTTTTGTTGACCAAATCTGGTGCATGTTATTTAATAGAGAAATTCTATGGTACTCAAACATAGCATCTGTCCGAGGTTTCCAATATAGATGAGATAGTGGAGTTTGTAACAGAAGGAGTTAGGAGCTTTTAAAGAATGGCTTCAATGACATGAAAACTAATCTCCAAATCAGGGTGTCCCTTAAAGTAAGATAAAATAAATTTATATTTTAGGTTCCATTTAGAGTAATCAATTTTGTCAAAGATATTTGCATTTAATGTTTTTATAGTTACCAATCATATTCCTTCGACCACTTCAGTTTATTATTTCTTTCCTCTCGTGTAATCCTTTTAAAACGATTATTCATTTTGCATTGCTCCCAACCAATTACTTACGTTTTTTAAATTTGCCTCACACTTTTTGCTTGGACGTGAATGATTACTCTTTTACATATCAAATTGAGCTGATCATATCGGCAGAATTTAGAATTTATTGAGTACAATTGATTTTGATCAGGTTTATCACTTGCGTGCTGGCACATGGCCACAACAAACTTAGCTTTGTTGATTATATTATAAGATTTTAGGGTCTATTTGATACGTAGAGTAATTTTTATAAAAATAAAAATTGAAATCGAAAAGAATCTAATGTCTGAAAATCATGTTTGGTATGACTAAAATGAGCAAGAATATTATTCTATTTCTATATTTGTTTAAATGGATATAACATATGAATAGAAAAGAATAATGATAAAAAGATGAAAATACCCCTAGTTAAACAAATAATAAAATATTAATTAATAGAGATGGAAGGCAAAATGGTCATTTCCAACCTTATTTCAAAGAAAAAATTTAGATTTTATTCCTATTTTGAGAGTCCATTTGACTAGATAATATAAATGGAAAGGAAATGTAAAAATAAATAAAGGGAATAAAAAATAAATTTTATACTTTTTATTTTTTAAAAAAATAATAAAAAATATGTACAATTGATCAATGATTATAAAAATATAATAAATATTATATATAATTGAAAAAGTAATTTTTTGGTTCTGAGTGTCTATAAAAAAATTTAGTTTCCATTAAGAATCCAATTACAGGCTACCAAACGTGTTCATTTTTGCTTTCCTATTCCATATCCTTTTCCTATGTCTGGATTTCTTGGCCACCATACAGAGAGTAAAAGATTCATAAAACATATTTAATTATTTTGAAGGCAATTTATTATTATTATTATTATTGTTCTTTTTACAAAAGTGGGTTTGTCCGCAGGCTCTTTATAAAGATTCAATTTCGTTTTATGACGAATAATTTTAACCCCTAGGGTGATTCGGCCCAGCATACGCCTACTCAGCGAACGTAGTCTGGATAAGGAAGGACTGGACCCGATGGAGGAGTTGGTTAGGGCAGTTCCGGGAGGACGTTGGGATATATAATGGGAAAGACATAGCAGCAAGCCACTTAGGGCGTTATAGAATATACGAAGCCGTAGAAGAGGGCTCTGTCCTTGTTCTAGCGATCTCTATCCTTGGGATTCACTGTAAGACACAGATTAAAACTTGCCCTAACTCCTTTGCTGATAAAAACTGTATACTTTCTGTTTTTTATGCGATAAAATTCCGTGTGGGATTTCTCCTCGCTTTTATGGTTGTCTTCTGCCATTTGTATGTTGCTTTGTAGTGGAATTTCACTTTTAATGTTGTTGGTATAGATGGATCGGTACCAGAAGGTGGAGAAGCCAAGAGCAGAAACGCCAATTGATGAAAACGAGATTCGGATTACGAGTCAGGGGAGGATGCGAAACTACATTTCTTACGCCTTGAGCCTGCTTCAGGTATTTCGTTCATTGTCTTTTTGTAACTGCCCTCGTCCCTTTTTATGGCTTTTTTTAAAGTTATTTGCGGTAAGCGTCTAGGGAGGGTAGATGCCGAAGTTTTTTTTTTTTTTTTGGGGTGAGTTATGTTTGTAATGTCCTCGGAGCAGTGCTAATTCTAACTTTGTACTGAAATCCTGAATATAATGCTTTGTAGAAAATATAGTGTAGTATTCGACCTGTGGGGTCTTGGTTGCGGTTGAGCTTAAGCTTTGAGTTTTATTTCCTTCCGCATTTTCAATTTTGCGCGTGTGGAAAGTTTTATGCTCGGCAGTTTAGAGGGGAATGGAGGCATGAGATGGGAGTTACATTTTGGGTCATGCTTACCCTTGTTTGTAACTCTTAAATGAAGAAGGGGAAGGAAAGGTAAATAAGGTTTTACATGACTATTATATACCTCTGATTAATGGGAAGGAAGATCATTAGATCCTTTTAGCAATTTAATGAAATATAACTAAACGCAAGTGATTGTTGTCCCGCTTCCCCTTTACTCTCTAGAGACATGAAGGAAAAGAAGTTTTTCTTTTAATGCTTGTAGTGGTAAAAAAGGGTGGGGGGCTTGTCTACCTTCTGTTACATTATTCCCCTATCTTTGTCTGGGTATTGGAAAGTTTAAAGCTGAGGCAAGTTGAAGTTTGGTAATTGGTTCTCCATTCTCAGTCTTAATCCGCAAACTCGCTTGCCCTTGTTTACTTTTTCACAGGAAAAAGGTTCCATTGAAATTATTTTCAAAGCTATGGGGAGAGCCATCAACAAAACTGTAACGATTGTGGAGTTGATCAAGGTTTGGTTACCTTTATGATTGATGGCCTGCATATTTAGTACTTTGTCTTATTCTGATAAATATTTCTCATTATATTTTTGGGGTAATGTAGAGGAGGATTGTGGGGCTTCATCAGAATACAGTCATTGGTTCCACTGACATCACTGATACTTGGGAGCCCCTGGAGGAAGGCCTGCTTCCGTAAGAGCATTTTCTGAACTGTATTTTAAGCCAGCATCGTCAAAATCTGATGGAAGCTAGTGCTTCATGCTCATATAATTTTATTTTCCTTGTACTTTTGCAGTTTGGAGACAACAAGGCATGTATCAATGATAACAATAACCCTTTCCAAGAAGGAACTTGATACTTCCTCTGTGGGGTAAGTTTGTGACCTTTCATTCTTCTGTTTAATGCATAATATTTGTTGCATGTCTTCTGTAATAAATTCTAATTGACATCTGTAGTATTTTTACTTTCAAGATAGAGTTGGGATCCTCGTGAAAGTGTTTCACATTGAAAATGTGACCTCCATTTCCATTTTACAGACATGCCTATTGGTCTCAGCCTAAAAGATGAAATGAAAGAAATTGTCTTATGTGTTGTGTATATTAGATTAGATTGAGAACTTTTGAAAGTCAAAGTTCTAATTGGGGGGGGGGGGTTTAAAATAAAAGTTGTAATTGAAGGTCATGTTTGGCCAATGTCTACTTTTCTCGTTAAGTAATTTTAGTAGAACTGGCAAACTTGCACAATTTAGTGATCTTTTGCATTCCTACGCTGACCTAGAGGATGGATTGTTATTTTATTTTATTATCAAAATTTTGATGACTGAAAAAGTATAAGAACAAACAAATTAAAATATATTTTAGGATATGGAATGCAAATATTAAATATTGTGTTGGAGACCAAGGTAATATGGGATGCCAAAATTCTACGTTGAGTAGTATGAGATGTTCAACGGGGTATTTAAATAGGGTGGTGGCACCTCAATAGCTAGCTTTTTATAGGCACCTAAGCAAAGTGGGGAACCCTTCCCCAAAAGTTAGCTATTAAAGTGGGAGAACCATCTTACTTACCCATTAAGTATCTCATACTACTCAATGTAGGACTTTGGCATCCTATATTACCTTGGTTTCCAACATATTGTTTTTTAGATCATGTCCTATTTCTCTTATAGTCCCTTTTTATAAACAATGCATTCAATATAATATTGGATCAGATATGGACATAAAAAGTATAATTAATTAATTGCATGGCAATCATAGAATATAATTAAAATCAATAGAAAATCACAATTAGAGAAAACAATAGAACTTATAGCTTGTTGATAAGATTATGAACTTTGGAGAATATGTGGACTAATTGTATGAACTTCTTTAGTGTATTTTAAGGTTGTATGTATTAGTAATAAAAGAATATGCGTTTGTGAACATAAAGTATTTGCTACACTATTGATATGTTGTGCCTTCAGGTATCAGCCTCCATTACCATCTGACCAAGTGAAGGCATCTACAGATTTTGATTATGACGGAGGTAGGTACATGTGACAATTGATGACCCTTTTCCTGAATCAACAGTATGTGTCTCACTCAATTTCTGTATTCTGAAGATGGTTCACCTAATGACCATGTTCGTGGTCGTGGTCGTAGAGGAAGGGGAAAGGCCAGAGGTACTTCCATATGATATTCTCTTATCTGAGTTATGAACATGCTTTTATTCCTAGAGTATATGGTGTTTATGGTCTATTTATTGCCGCTGAGATTTTATAGCTGTAGTTGATAGAGTCGAGTTCTTCAACTCAGTCTATCATGTAGTTTAGCCATCTGCCTTTCACTATGTGAATCTGTAGTCTATGACTTATGTTGTGGGTTGACTTTGTAGAGTTTGGCAAAAGCTTCCAAGTATCAGTAAATGCTTCTAGATCTACATTTGTTAAATTTTTAATTGCATAAGTAGAATGTTCACTGTCGTTAAATAATGGTCATAACCAGTCAATCTTGTTTAAATTGTTTTATAAGGCATCTGAATGACTGAAACCCCATGAATGTTGACAGAATTGTGCTTCTGTCTTTGATATGGAAATTATGAATATATATTTTTCAGGGAATGGTTTTATTTCAACTGATTATGAAGATGGAGGGTGGGATCACAGTAGGGTAAATGCTAGGGGCAGGGGTAGAGGTAGAGTGCGAGGCTTTCGTGGTCGTGGAAGAGGGTGGTACAATGGACCTCAGTTTGACATGCAGCAAGATGGAGGATACAACCAAGATGCTCCTTTTCAAGGCCGTGGTACTTAATGCCTGTTTTTTCCTTTTATCTTGTGTGCATTTGTGTGTTAGGCTTATATGTTGGATGGCAACCATTTCATCTTTTTCCTCTCTTGATTTGTGGTAATGGTCAAGCAGCTTTTGTTTCTGATGCGCTTAGTATCTTATATGGACTAGTTCATATATGACCTTAAGAGCTATATTTTCCTGAATTTGTGCAACGTTCTTTTCGGATATATATGTTCGGTCAAGGGTGTAGTACTCATAAAGAATGTAATATGTGTTCTGCTTCTTAAAACGACTACTATTATCAACTAAAGTGGAGAGACATGCTACCGCACTTCTTGAAGATATTTGACTTGATAGTCGTTACTGTGTTTAACCTTGCTATTGACTGCTTTTTTCCAACCTGCTGTGGATGACATTGATGTGTTATTTATTTTATACATTCATGGGTAAAACTAAATTAATTTTTGTGCCATATAGGTTGATTCTGTGGCAGTTATTCAATCCATACACTATTTTCATCCTTATTAAAGTAATGCGTTACTGAATTGATATTTGTAGGACGTGGCCGAGGCAGGGGTTATAGAGGAAGGGGGCGTGGCTTTAGATCCAATGGGCCGATCCAGGCAGCTGCATGAGGCAGTGCCACGCGCATGAATTATGAGTGGAAGAACTGCTATGTTAAAATTTAATGTTTTCCTTCTTTTTCCCCATCTTTTACCCTGGGGTTCCGAAGAACTGTAGGATAACAAGGTTTTGTAGAATAATAGTTTGAGACTGACTGCCACTTAGGGGAGCGCTTTTAATGTTGTAGAAGTAGGTCAGGTGCTTTAGTAGTTGTAGCTCTGTTTTGATCCTAATGCTCATTCTTTAATTTTTGTTTTCTTGAGATGTGCCTGATTAATGCCCATTTCCCCTTTTTTGGCGCGGGATCCTTCTGTTCCGTTTAGTTTACTCATCATGTTTATGACCGTGTATAATGTCATGTCCGATTCATCTAAAACTAATTTGTTTGTTCGATCTTGTTTCTTTATAGAGGCAGATGACTAATTGAAGGGATCGTCCAAGATAATAGATCATCTAATCAAATGTCTCTCATTGTATGTAGTTTAGTATATAGTATTTTAAGACGATCAGATTAGCACCGTTATTCTTTTGTTAAAGAAAGGATTTTATTAAAGATATATGTGTTTATCAAAAGGATTACGTGATTATGAGTTTATGTTAATCACCTTTAAATTCATGCAATGAGATTTAATTTTGATATTAAATTTTGTTGAGCTCTTATTAGGTAAGTAGTGATAGTCATTAAAAGTTTCCTTTCTCTGCTTTTAAAACCACCCCTGAAGGAAGGAGATTATATTTGGATTAAGTTTATTAATAATGTGTTGAATATTTGAAAATATGAATCATATCTATTTTAGGATGGCACGTTTGACTATAAAAGGAAAAAGGCATGCTGATGTTAAAATATATTATACATATTACATAACAGTAGGATTTGATTCCAAAGTAATTGCACCGGAAATTCAATGTAAAACATGCAATTATCAGCATGGTCATATATATATATATATAAAGTATATTAAGTATATTAAGACTTAAGTATACATGAGAATTTTATTATTAACCACAAAGTTTTCATTTTTTAGACAAAATGGAATTATACATGAGGATTGTTGACTTAAGTACATGTCACCATAAATGATAATAGTATCTTTTGATAAAGGATTCATGTTACGCAAGAGACTTCTTTATGATAAAGAAAGGGATGCATGGAAGATCATTGACCATAAGAGGTTGCATGCTATCCAAATTTTGGTTGGCATATAAAATGTTAGAAATAGAAAAGAAAAAAGTATAATTTCATAAATAGAAAATGATTCTTATATTATTATTTTAAAAATGAATAAAAAAGATAGATACTATTGAATAATGATGATAAAAATATAATAAATATTCTAAAAAAATTTTATTTTATTTTTCTATTTTCAATGTGCTACCAAATGGGCCTAGGTATGGATAGGGAGATGGTATGAAGATGTAAATAAATATGACTCTTATACCTTTATTATAAAAAAATAGATATTATTGAATAATAACAAAAAAAGATATAATAAATATTGCATAATTTAAATAATTTTATTTTTTTTTCATTTTTTCCATTTCTTTCGACCAACCAAATGTTCCCTTAAATACTTTTGGAAGCCTTTCTGGTTTTTGTTTTTAATCATGTGAATGTCTTGAAATAAATTTTATTCCAACTATAGGAGTGTAGTCTTAACCTTTTTCTGCGGATCCTTGTAAGTTGGCAAGTAATTTATGACTACATCAACATATAAACATAAGTAGAACCAAATAAAAAAAGTTAAATTGAAAATACACTTAAGAAATAAAAGAAAAGTTGCATGACACCAAACATTGACTTCTAAATTTAATCATTAATTTCACGTTCTTTATAAGTTCACTTAAATTTAAATAAGTCCATTAATAATTATAGCACTTTATTTCTTTATCCATTAAGTCATCCTATATCTGCTACTTCAAAAATTGCAAATTTACAAGATATATAAAAAAAAAAGGAACTATAACAAGACATAGCCTCATTTTTTAAATCAATACATCGATGAGTTACTTAGGGAGATAGATAGTAATGAAAGTAATAATAAGAAATTTCCCTTTTGTGACATATGGGAGTATTTCGGTTGAATTTCCACGGATCGCATTAACATATGGGAGTACTTTGAGGATACATAATCTATTTGCTCTATTTAGTTGGAGGATGTAATAATCAAAGAATGTAAAATGTGAATATGTGGGAGTAGGTAAGATAATAAATGACTATTTTATCTCTATTTTTAGAAATGTGATTTGATAGATAAAATAATAAATATAAGAGTATAATGGACATTTCACAAACTATATAAAGGGATTATGTTCACATTGTTGTGAACCAAACACAGCCATTGTGTTATTACAAAGAAGCATAGTATTTGTAGTTTTCATTTTTGATCAAATAGGAATTTTGTCTTTTTTTTTTCTTTTAATTTTAAATGAAGTAAAGTACAAGATAAAGAAAATTTTTCAATTTTCATTAGAATAAAACCTCGAATGAAAACAATTTTCTAACTTTTACTAGATAGATATCAACTTATTTTTTTATGTATATATAATATCTATGGAGTTTAGAGAAATTTCACAATATAAAGTTATGGAATAGGGTAATTGAGTGGATATTAAGGCAAGAGGCTTATATTATAAAGAACTAATATGATATGACTATAGAAGCGATATACTTATTGCGAAAATTGATGAAGAGATATTGAAAATATAAAAAAATACTTATATATGGTGTTCATTAATTTGGAAAAGATATACAATAAGGTGATAAAAGAAATTTTGTAAAAGGCTCTAAAAAAAAAGGAGTTCGTATTGTTTATATTTAAGTAATTTAAGATATGTATAATGGGATTACAATTAATTTGAGAGCAAAATGTGGGCTTATAAAAAAATTTTCTAATAACTATTGGTCTGTATCAATGATCAATTTTGAGTCTTTATCTTTTTACTTTAATTTTGGATGTATTTATTGAACATATCCAATAGTGCCACAATGTATTTTTTTTTTTTTTTTGCATATGATATAGTTTTAGTTAGAAAGTTGAGAGAAAATAAATGAAAAGCTAGAGATATAGAGAATAATTTTAAAAATACATTATTACGTTTAATTAGAAGAAAAATTGAGTATATGAAATATAAATTTAGTAAAAGATGCGTTAATTCTAATATAGAAGTGAAAATTGGAGAACATGCTATATTATAATTCACACTTTCAGTATCTTAGGTTTATCATACAATATGATGGAGAAATGGATGAAGATGCAAAATATAGGATTCAAGCAAGGTCAATGAAATAAATGAGTGTTTCGAGTGTTTTTTATGATAGAAAAGTACTATTTAAACTTAAGGATAAATCTTATCACATAAGTATAGGACTTACAATGTTGTGTGGGATTTAGTATTGCCAACAAGAAAATAAGTTCAATATTATAGAGATAAAAATATTGTATTGGATGAATAGACACATCAAATAAGATAAAATTAAAAATAAATGTATTAGAGATAAATTGGAAGTTGCATTTATTGTAACAAAAATTATAAAATCATGCCTTATATGGTTTGGGCATATATGAAAAAAAATCTATAGAAATTTCAATTAGAAGAGTAGATTAAATAGAGAGTTGTCCAATAGTTAAAAGTAACTATAGATGAAACTATTATGAATAATTTAAATTTAAATGATTTATCTAAAAATATAATTTATGATAAGGCTTTATGACATTATTTGATTCATATAATTGGCTCCACCTTATGCAAAAAGATTTATTGTTATTGTTGTTGTTATTGCATATAATATCTATTGGGTGAAAATTAAAAAAAATTATCCTATATTTTGGTCCATTCAAAATAAAAAACAAAATAAAATAAAAAAGGAACGTCGAATAGAAAATGGAAAGTCTAAAGATTATGTGTACTTTGCACAACAGCATGGCATATCCAAAATTTTGGTTGGACATATACCCAGAGGACTTTTCCTATTTTGCAATGGATTCAGATTCTCTATGCTCCACTTAAAGGAGCTCTCAAATTTTTTTTTTTGGGTTTTTTTTTGTTTTTCTAGATATTTTGCCTTCTCCTATTGTGCAATATGATACTATACAACAAATAATCTAGTCACATTTTGCAATTTATCCCAAAATATGACCAAAATAGTTTTTTTTTTCAACTTATAGTATAAAATTTGTTTCCAAAGAAATAGATATTTAAACATAAAATATGTTTAGTATCTAGCATACACAAATTTACACTTATGACTCTAGTGCTAGCATCTTGTCTTCAAAATAACTTGGTTTCTAAACCTCTTTTTTTGTGATATAAAAATTACAAGTTGACATTAAAAGATTAAAGAATATCTTTAAAATATTTGAAATTGCTCATTTATATGAAATTTCAAATATCTTAAAAATATTAAAAATTACAAGTTGACATTACAAGTTGATTGTTGCAATAATGAAATATATTATCCTAACACTATTAGTTAGAACATCAATAATATACATATGATCTTTTTCAACTATTGTTAGCAAAATTAGCCATACTTTTATCTTTAGGTCTTTAATAATATATAAAATTAAAATAAAATCTTTATCAAATATCTTTTAATGATAAATATAGTACTATCTATATATATAGTTGTTTGGTCTAATTCAATAATAAAAAGCTTTTTTTAGGTAGTAAAATATACATATAATGTTGTCTCAGACAACCTTTTATTAGTTTTTAATTAAATACATATAAAAATTTGTCAAAACATAATCTTTTTTTTTTCCAACAAAATCCCTAAATTAAACTTAAATATGGGTTAAAAAATTCTCCTAATGTGATAGGTTTGGCTCAAAAAATATGGTTATAAGTTAAAAAAAGTTAAAAAAGGCTTCTTTTAAAAAATCCATTTTAAAAACCTGACCCATTTTGTTTAATTATATTAATATTATTAAATTTCATTTATTGTTAAGTTTAAGTGCTTTATTGGTTTAGCATAATAAATTTATTTTTGAGCAAGGATAGACTTTGGTATAACGAGTTTATCTTTCTCATATATATACTTCATAATGATGACCCAAAGAAAATAATAAAAGTATAGTGAATTGTATTTAAAATTTTTTCTTGAATATTTTTTTAGATATTGTGAACACCGTATTTTGTCCGAACAAATTACAAAAATAATAACAAAATTAAATTAGCATAAATACAAACAAAAAGAGAAGAAAAGAAAGAAAACAAAAATTAAGAGAAAATGAAAGGAAAAATAAAAAGAAAAAGAGAAAATAGCCCAAAGTTTTAGAAAACAAGAAAAAAACAAGAAAAAAAAATGAATGGCCCAATGTAATAAAAAAATATTAATCCAAGATTAAAAAAAAATATCTGTTTATATTAGGCCCATATTTTGAATTTAGTTGCCCCAAGCCTATCAACTAAAAAAATTTTGGCCCGAATTTCAAATTTAGTTGTCATAAGTCCATAAAAAAAATGAATGAATGGAATAAAACCAAAAAAAAAGATAAACAACAAATTAAAAAATTCCAATAAAAAAAACAAAAAACAAACAAAAAACAAAAAATTTTAAGTCCAGAGCTTTAGCTTAAAACACATCCCTTTGGTCTAATACTCAAAACAAGCAAAAGCTCAACACATCTGAATTTTCTGATGGGCCTGCCCAATCTAACCCAGATCCATTCAGGGTAAACCCTACTCGATTCATTAACCCACTGGTTCCTTTGTTTTTGTTTTGACTCACGCACTCACGCATGCCCGAGGAGGATAGCAAGAAACGCAGGGCTTCTGCGTTTTGACCCCAACACAATATTCATACGTCTGGCCATCGCCAGTCTGAAGCAGAAGGCAGGGAGACACATGGCGCACAGAAAACGTGAAAAAGGAAAAAGCGGCAGGCGAGCAGGGGAAGACGACAGAGATAGAAAGGGATGCATCGAGAAAGAGATTCAGGAGGGAGGACGATTTATCTGATAAAAGGGAGAAGTGAGCTGATTCGAAGGAGGGTAGATTTTGAAATCTAGAGCGGGAGAGTGCGAGAGAGGTAGAAAAGGCGAGACTCGAGGGGGAAGGTGCTAAGAAAAAAATGAGAGGAGCAGAGGATTCAAGAAAAAAGGGGAATCATTGAGGGGATTTCGAATTAAGGGGATAAGAAAGAAAAAAAGAGAATCGAGAGGGGAGGATTCGAGAGGATTTCGGCTTGAGATTTGGCTTCAGACTGAAGGATGTTTCTTCGAATTGGAAAAGGGAATAAAAATAAAAAAAAAACTAAAAGCAAGAGAGCAATGAAGGGAGAGTAACCAAAATTTGGAGAAGAAATTCGAACGGAGGTGTCATCTCTGGCTAGGGAAAGGAAGCTCAGGATTTTCAAACTGAATGCAGAAGGTGGACGTATTTTGAAAGGTATATTTCTTCCATCTGTTGACTTGCATAGTCCTGGTTCTTATTTTTGTTTTAGTTGAAAATCCTTTTGGATCGATGATTATTTAAGGTGTTGCGATGTAATGGGAACATGGGATATTCTCAATAAAAGGAATGTTAAATGTTGATTGATGGTTTGTGCGTATCATCTGGACAGTGCTGAATAAGTTTAATTGAAAGAAGTTCTCAAAGCTTCACGCATATTCTCTGCTCGCTCAGGTATTTTCTTGTTGGGAGAATAGTGTCAATATAAGGGATTCACTTAGGGGGGTATGCGTTCTGTTTCTTCAGTTTCATTATTGAATCTATGAAGCCATATGTGCATTCTGTTTGTGGGTGCTGAAATTCAAGGATGGTTTCATCTTATTGCTAATATGGATTAAGGACTTAAGACTCGTACTGTTTACGTTGTCTGGTATATTTGACTAGTGTAGTACGAGGAGCCACATTTCTCAATATGAGATCATGCAGGCGTTCCATTTCAGATGTTGATAGTTAAAGTTTTCTTTTTCTTTTTCTGCCTTTTTCATTGTTTTGAGCTGGTCCAATTCGTATCTCTCTTAGTGGACTAGTAAAGGTTAGGTTAACTTTAAGGAATTCTGGTTCAGATATATGAATTTGTACATAATTTCATGTTGGCATTCCTTTCAATAAAGACAAATTGCTACATCCCTTATTGGGTATATGGATTTCGTGCCAATTCAAGCTTTGGGGGAATTTTTTTTGCATATTAATGGTTTACGATTCATAAGGAGATACCGTGCATTTTTACCTTCCATTGCAAGGTTGATAACATGATAACTCATGACTTAGTAAGGATGTATGTTAGTAAAGCTACATTAAGGAATTCAACGGTTGTTCAGGAGAGGAACTTTGCTCTTTTATTCCACCTTTTTTTTCATTATTAATTATTTACGAACCCTGGACTTGATGCATAGAATACTTTAGAAAATGATGATAAAAATGATCTGATATACAAACAGAACACACCATCACAAGTTAGCATATACTGCTTGTGTTTTCATACATTTTAATAGCTGTGTGGGATTTTTTTTGTCCCCTCGAATACGTGGAAACAAACTTATGGTCATGTGTGGCAATATGCCTCCTTGGCATCTTTGATTTTCAGATTCACGTTATAATAAGTTCTTGGCTTCAATGACTCGCTCCTAGTTTTAAAATTGTTGTATTTGTTAAAGGAAAAAAGCGATTTTTTTTACGAAATAAAAAAAACAAAATAAAAAAGGCCAAAAATTAGAAAGACTTAACCAAAAAGAAAAAGGGAATAACCTTTCAATTTTTAGGGATATATCCAAAAATCAAATCAACGATCAAGATGAGTCCAAAATATTTAAAAGGAAATAAAAGAGAGATATTCAAAAAATCCTTTTACTTAGGCAAAATCTGGTTTTAAAAATAAAAAATAATAATAATAAAATCAAAACAAACAAAAATCAAGAAAACTAAAAAGTAAAATGCAAGAAAATAAAAAAAAACTAAAATCTAATCAAATGAGAAGTTTAAAAAATGCAAAAAAAGGAAAAAAATCATTTTTGGGGGCTTTGTTTTTTTATTTAAGTCATGAGAACACACCCAAAAAAAAAACAACAAAAAACAACAAAAAGAATAAAAATGAAGATAAAAAAAAAATAACACCGATGACCAACAAACCAAAGCAAAAAATAAATAATAAATAATAAAAAAAGAGTATATTTCAAAAAATTTAGAAGAAATAAAAAAAAGATGATCTTGATTTCTTAAGAACTTTTGTCAAAAAGAATCTTTTTTTATTGATCCTCTTAAAGAAGCAAAAAAAAAAAAAAAATCAAAATCTAATGAAAGAATCTCATTAAAAAAAAAAGGTTAGAAAAGAATAGGAAAAATCAACTATGAAAAAAATACAGGTCAAAGCAAAAAAAATCAATTTTTTTTTAAAAAAATCAAGATAGACTCAAATGAAAGTTACAGAAAATCCTTTTAATGTCATAAAAAAAGAAAAAAAAGAAAAAAAACTAAAACAAAAAAAAAGAAAAAAAATCAAGAGATAAGAAAAAAAAAAGACAAAAAAAAAAACAAAAATAATAAAACTGAAACAAAAAAAAAATAACAAAACAAAGAAAACAAAAAAAGAGGGGAGAGTAAAATTAATTATGTCTTTTGCAAATAAAAACATATCAATCAATCTCAAATTCGTTTTATTTGCAAAGGTCTAAATGATTTTTACTCTCTTTCCAAACAAAAAGAACAAAATGACAAAAAAACAAAAACAAAGTATCAATCAAAAATAATTTTCATTCAAACTATGTGGACTTTGATCATTCTCAAAGGGTACGTAGGCTCTAAACTTTTATCACAGGTCAAGTCCGTCTTTGTAAATAAAATTTTATGTTTCTTTTATTTTGTTTTTCTAATTTTATTTTTTAAATTTCTTTTCATTTTATTTTACTTTTAGTTTTATTCCCTTTTTACTTATTTTACTCTTTAAATTTTTTTCTGTTTTATTCTTAATTTTCTTTCTTTTAACTTTATTCCCTTAAGTTTTTTCTTCCACTTTGCATGTGATTTATTAAAGAGAATTAGAATAAAATAGAGGCCATGTTAATTTTGCACAATTAACTTAGGGTAATCATTTTCAGTGACGGGTGTAGTGGGATGCCTAACACCTTCCCCACTCACAATCGATTCCCGAATTCGAATTTGATTCGCAGACCACATTTTTTGATATTCCAAATTAAAAGATTTTTTTTAAAATTTTACCTTTTCAAAAATTAAAATTTGGTGGCGACTTTACTTATTTCAATTTAGATTTAGTTTTCATTTTTTTTTGGAAATTGAATCAATTTTTTTTTTAAATTTTTTTTAAAGGCGCCATGCAGTTACATTTTTAGGTGTGACAGATATAATAATGTTATAATAAAATTGCATAAATTTGATTCTTTTATATTGAGATATAATTTGAAGTCTAAAAGTTCGATAAATAAAAAAAAAAGAAATTCAAAAGAGTTTAAACGGATTGATTTTGACTTATTTTTCATTGGACTTGAATCCTATTTTTTGTTTTTACAAGTCTAACTGGTTTTTATACGAGTTTAGCCTGTAATTACCTTCTTCTTAAGGTAGTGTCTGGTAATATGATTTAGATATTTTATATAATATATTATTTTAAAAAAATAAGATTTTATTATATTCTTATTATAATTACTTAATAATACTTATTTTTTATAAAATAAAAGTAAAAATATTATTTTATATCTCATTTATTTATCTATTTTTTAATATATTATTATTATTTTAGGGGACACATTTAGATCTCCAAGACCAGGCAAGCAAAGAAGAATAAGGTGGGAACTATTATAAAAAAAAAAAAGAATAAGGTGGGGACTTGGAAGCTCAAACATAACGCGCCCCAACGACGCGTAAACTTGTAAGTGTCGTCTCCGTCCCGTTTACGAACTAAAATGCATTTTATTAAAATTTTTTTTAGGTTGTAATTTCAACTTGAGCAGAAAGTAAAGAGTGAAGTAGCTGAAAAGAAAACCCTACAAGCGTCTCGACAGCGGACTCGATCCGGATTCGTGAGTTGCATTTGCCAAAACTCTTTCGGCTTCCTAAATTGAATTGTAACGTACTCACCTAGTTTGCTAGTTTTTGAATTTTAATTTTTTATTTGTGCTCTGTTTAGGGTTTTGGTGCTCGATAAACTCTAGGACAACAAAGTGGAAGGAGACGATTTTTGTAGATTTTCTTCAAAATGACTCAAGATGTGGAAATGAAAGATCATGCTACTCCTTCGCATTCTGTTTCTTCAGCTGTTCCATCTACGTTGCAGCGTAATTATCGATTCGCGAAATTACATCTACTCCGATTTCACATCACATATATATTTTTAGTTTCAAAAATACATCAATGGAAACTTGTTGTTTTTGATAATTGACCTTGCAGATTTAAAGGAGATAGCATCACTTATTGAGACCGGTTCGTATTCAAAGGAAGTTCGTAGAATTGCTCGTGCTATTCGCCTTACAATTGCATTGAGGCGGAAATTGACAGCATCGGTGCTCTCATCTTTTCTCGATTACGTTCTTACTCCAGGTTCTGAGGCTCACGCCAGATTGTCTGCCTATATTCCCAAGGTAAATTTATGATCTTTTAGTTATTTTGAAGCATACTGATAGATTCAGTGATAGCGCCTGTTGAAAAAGGTTTTAGTTTTGTACGTCATTATGTTTTGGTCCTTCTTCATGGGCTTATGTATCAATTTTTTTTTTGGGGGGGGGGGGGTTATCTCTTAAACTACGTTATGAGTAGGTACATACTTATTTGGCCATATAAAATCCAGTACTGTTAAAAACCTCAATTATTGAAGGTACCAACGGGTTGTGCACAAGCGAGTGTTCTGCATGGTCATTTGTTTAGTAGGATTTCTCTTTTTATTTCTGAGAAACGCTCCAAGTCAGCGTCTTTGATGGTACTCATTTTCAATGTTGAATTTAAGAGACATCCTCTCCATGATACATCTATCGAGATAGATATTGACTCTTTGCTTACTTCTACTTAAATATCCAAGTCATATGCATTTTCCTTTGCCTTATGCCTATAGAACTTCTCTTGGGAATTACATATTTCATGGCTGACTGAAATGTTTAGGTGGGTTGATATGTTTGATTTCTTTCTGGAAGTCTGTTTTTCTATGATAGACTATGATAGAGAGAGACCAAAGAAAGAGAAATAGAGAGAGAGAAAGAGAGCCAAACAGAATTAACTGTTGATACTAAACTCCCTTCTATAATATTATTTATAACAAAAGCTAGTCATTGACACTAACTAACTTTTAGTTATAGTTAACTAACTTCTTATTCTGATTCTAACTTTCTAATAATACTGCCTTCCTGAAGAACCCTTGCCCTTAAGGATTATTTACATCAGTAAACCCAGGATGAATCCTTTCAAAATTATACAACTGAGCCCAACTTGCATCTTCTTTTGGGCAATCCTTCCATTTAACTAAAACTTTAATGATCGGTCTGCCTCTCTTCGGGACCACCCTTCTATGGAGTATCTTTTTGGGGCACTCTATCCATAGGTTGTGCAGGCCAATCCGCAGGTGGATGCCTCTGTACAGTTGGACGGCCATGGCAAGGTTTGAGCAATGATACATGGAATGTATCATATATTTTAGCTGAAGAAGGTAGGTCCAGCTTGTAAGCAACCTTTCCTATCTTTTTCAGAATCTGGTAAGGCCCAAAATAAGGTGGTCCTAGTTTCTGTTTGTTTCTAGAGGCCACTGAAATCTGTCTGTAGGCTGTAGCTTAAGGAAAACCCTTTATTTCTCTTGAAACTCTCAGTTTGTCCTCCTCTTATCTGCCTGTTGCTTCATCTGTTGATACCCCTATATAGATTATGTTTAATCAAAGCTAACATCTCTCTTGCTGTAAAAGACCTGTCAACCGCTTCTATTAGTGAATCATGAGCCAACTAGGGAGTGTGCAAGGGTGGTTTCTGTCCATACAGAACTTCATATGGGGTAGCTTGGATAGAAGTGTGAAAAGTGGTATTTTACCATTATTTTGGTAGTGATAGCCATTTATACCATTCCCTATTCCTTGGGCTTCTCCTACATCATACACCTCAAATAAGTCTCCAAACAGTGATTCAAAACCTCAAATTGGCCATTTGACTGAAGGTGATAGGCTGACGTAAGATTCTACTAAATGCCTAATTTTGCTAGAAATTCCCTCCTAAAGTTGCTCAGGAAGATAGGATCTCTATCACTAACAATATCTTCTGGGGCTCCATGAAGCTTATAGATATTGTCAATGAATAGCTGAGCTACTTGTGCTGCTGAAAAAGGATGGCTCAATACGATAAAATAAGCATATTTGCTTATCCTATAAATAACTAGTATAGGGTCCTTCCTTCCTGACTTTGGTAATCCCTCAATGAAGTACATTGCTATGCTGACCCAAACTTCAGATGGAATGGGCAGTGGCTGTAGCAAACTAGGGTTTGCAATGGTTTCTCCTTTACATTTTGCACACACATCACATCACATTGTTGCACAAACACCTTAGCATTAGCTTCCATCTGTTTCCACCAAGAAAATACTCTTCAACCTGTGATAAGTAGCTCTCACACCCAAATGCCCTCCGTGAGGTGACTCATGCATCCATGAAAGCAGTTGCTTCTTTAATTGCTCATTGTCCCCAATAACAATTTTCCCTTTTCTTTGTAAAACCTGGTTATCCCATGAGTACTTATTCTGATTTTAGATGTGAGACAAGGGCCCTCCTAAAACTCTTCTCATCCAAATGTAAGCTGACAATTGTCACCTTTAAGTCTTCAGGAGTTTCGTCTAATAGGAAGTAGGTATCACACTTCTCTAGCCATCTCTGAACATCATGATGTTGGAATTTTGGAAATTCCATTTTTGTGAAACGTGTGGGCAATTGGTAATCCTTGCCCATGCGATGCTTTCTGTCATCCCATCGATCATCCCTGTTCCTGTTGGTGCTATCTCTGTCATTTGAGCCCAACGTCTTTTGTCACTTGGGCTGAAAGTCCCTTGATCAATTCTTGAATTCTCGCCACCCATTGATCCATGGTGGATATTCACTGATCTACTCTACTTGACATATTCTCCTCTGATGCTAGATGAATGTGTTCTTTGATCTCATGCAAGGTTGAGTGTGGGCGAGTTTTGTCAACCATAGGTCTGATTGATCACTGGCTCCAATATCAGTGATAGAGAGAGAAATAGACAAAGAGAGCCAAACAGAATTAACTGCTATGAAATCATATTCAATATTGAACTCCCTTCTACAACAGTATTTATAACTAAAGCTAGTTATTAACACTAACTTTTAGTTATTGTTAACTACTTATTCTGATTCTAACTTCCTAATAGGCTATCTGTAATCTGTTTCAATAAAGCAAGAGCCATTAATTATGTTTATCCCCTAATCAGTTACACATGGTTGAAATTTTAAATAACTTGTTGTTTTATTGATTGACAAATGGCAACTGTATGAGGACCAGTAAGCACATTATTAAAATGCTGACTCTCTCTTCCTGAGGAAATTTTGTACCATTTCCTTCTATTCTTTTAATGGATGTCATGGTCTGATCCTATTTGTTTTTGTTCGTTGTGTAGGAGGATGATCATGAGATGGAAGTGGATACTGCAACATCTGCTGTTCAAATCCCATCTAAACACCTACTGCCTGAGCTAGAGATCTACTGCTACTTGCTCATACTCCTTTTTCTTATTGATCAGAAAAGATACAATGAGGTTGGTGCCATCTGCTTAAAATTCAACATTGTTTCAGGCAATTAGCAGCTGATTATATGCTAAAGGTGATTTGGTTCTTAATTTTAGGCCAAAGCCTGTTCCTCAGCCAGTATTGTTCGGCTGAAGAATCTGAACAGAAGAACTGTTGATGTCATTGCTTCCAGACTATATTTCTATTACTCATATAGCTATGAGCTTACAGGAGATCTTGCTGAAATTCGAGGGTGAGTTAGGTGCTAACTATGTAATGCATGCATCAAAGTTTTTAAGCGGATGGCTTGATATATGGTAGATACATATTTGTAAAATAAATAAATAAATAATAATAAATGAATTTGATCTAACTCATTCCTAACTGAATGGCCTCAGCAACCTCCTTGCACTGCACCGTATTGCCACTCTCCGCCATGATGAGCTGGGTCAGGTTTGTTTCAGCTGAATTAGTTTTTTTCCATATAGGCTTGGGAGCTTGCACTAACCAGGTGATGGGATGCAGGAAACACTTCTTAATTTGTTACTTCGTAATTACCTTCACTACAACCTATATGATCAGGCAGAGAAGTTAAGGTCTAAGGCACCGCGATTTGAAGCACACTCAAACCAACAGGTATGGAGGTTCTGTTATTCTGAGCATCAATTTGGGAGTTTTTTTGGTTGATAAATGCAATGTTCAACTTCACTATCGGTAACCATGCCATTGTGTTGAACCTTCTCAGTGATTGAGTTTCATTAGTTTCAATAGTCTAAACATTTGTCGGTAAAATTCCATTTTTTTATCTCGTCTTTTCCTTAGCATGTTCTATTGTATTTCCTTTCCAGTTCTGTCGTTATCTCTTCTACCTTGGGAAGATTCGGACTATACAGTTGGAGTATACTGATGCAAAAGAGTCACTCCTGCAAGCTGCTCGAAAAGCTCCGGTTGCAGCCCGGGGCTTTCGAATTCAATGTAATAAGTGGGCTGTAATTGTGCGTTTGCTGTTGGGAGAAATACCTGAAAGGACTATCTTTATGCAGAGAGGAACAGAAAAAGCTTTGAGGCCTTACTTTGAGCTTACAAATGTAAGTGCACATGTTCAACTGAAGCTAGTTATAATACTATCTTTTTAAAGTAGTACTAGTATCATTGGTTCAGTCTCTCCACATCTCACTTAATCACTACAATCTAACTTTTGAAAAAACTGACATACAACTGGTGAGAGGGTTATTTATAGGAAGCCCATAACAAGAAAATACAATAAATAAAAGTCAGAAAATAAATAAAACAGAAAACATCTCTAAAGTTTTCAAATAATCTTGAATTTTCTATGCCTAGAGTAAGTTTTCCACAATTTCATTTCCCCTGATTTTCTCTTCCTATTCTCTGTTACTCTGGATGTATTGGAGAGCTTGAAGCTGTTTTGTCTATCATATTTTCAAACTGTGCCCAGTGTTCGTAATTATCATGATCTTCACATTCTAAATTTACTTTCAACATACTCTTTAAAATCTATGATGTTACCATTATTGGCAAAGGGCAATTGAAGGGTTCTACTACGATATCATAAGGCTCTTGTGTGATGGCTTCCTCTATTGCATCATGATCCTAAAGATATTTTTCTTCAATCTTAAACTGACCTTAGTCACCATGAACTCCAATTAGATCTTCCATGTTTTTGCCCATAATTTGTCTTCTTAACAGACTAATGGCACTCATTTTCCTCAAAATGGCGATCTACATTTTCTCTATCAACCTTATGCCCTTCCTCGAGATTGTTTAGACAAGTTTGGATATTTTAGATACTTTGTTCTATGGAATATTTTAAAGCAATGGGTTCTTGCTCAAAAAGAATCTTATCTTAGCAATTTAGACAGCCGAAGTTTAGTAGGAATACCCCAAAATACTCCCAGATGGTGAATAATTGCAATTCAGGTTGGATTGGGCGAAAAACAGGTTGAAAAAGAGGCTGAAAATTTGAATCTAGTGGCTAGCACATGCAGGCGCATGGGACCACACACAGGGAGGTGTGCTGGTGCATGGCAACAACTTTGGCAACGATCTTTTGGGGTTAGGTTGATCTGGGCCTTGTGCCTTTGATGGTGGGATCAGTTGGTCAATTTTGTGGTTGGAGGTGAGTCTTGGCTCTGATATGCAGTATCCAGCGTGTCTTAGGTGATAGAGGCATGACTGGAACCAGGAAAGTTTGCTTTGATGCCAAATGATGTAGAATAGTAGAGGAAAAGGGTGAGAGGAAGGAGGGAGTGAGAGATACCGAGAGAGGGGGGGAGGGAGGAATGTAAGCAGAGAATAAAACTGAGAATCTAATTCAGATGTTCTGAAAACAACTGACATACAACTAGTGAGAGTGTTTATAGGAAGCCCATAACAAGAAAATAAAATAAATAAAATTCAGAAATAAATAGAACAAATAAAAATCAGAAAATTAATAAAACAGAAAACATATCTAAAGTTTTCAAGTAATCTAGAATTTTTTACATTCAAAGTAAGTTTTCTGCAATTTCGTTTTCCCTAATTTTCTCTTCCTATTCTCCATTAGTTAGTGCCACTATATTGACTTTGTTTTTTTTTTTGGTCCTTTTGTTTGGTTTGTTCATTGGTCAATTCTCTGTTTCTCTCTTTCTTTCTTTCATCATTCACAGGTACAGATACCTCTCTGCTACTATATGAAGTGATAATGCCTGCTTGGATTTTACCCTTTTTTTAAACTTCATTCGAAAAAAACCTAATGGTACTACCGCAAAAGAGGGGAGTTTATTACGGCCATCACATCATACAGATGAATTCCCTTGATTAGAACTTATTTGGAAAAGTCACTTGAGAAGTCCTGTGGCTTCTTGTTTTGATCCCAGTTATTTCTCATCCATTTATTGTGCTGAGCGCCGCTGATTCTTTTTTAAAACATTTATCCATCATCTCTCTTTACCTTGCTGTTATTTTCCCCTGGTGGACGTGTCATTCTTTCCATTTCATTCTATTCCATTTGTCAAGTCATAGCCTTGTGATAAATCTCTCTTACAAAGAGGAGCTCATGAGCTAATCATGGTCTGCAACAAAAATCTATGCACTTTATTGGTCTCTGATCTATTGGCATTACCCTTTTGGAACTTATTTGATGTTTTAACTGCCGCTGTCCTCTGATTGTGAGGACTTCCCTCCAATCGCTAGTACAAGTTCAATTTTTTATTACTATAGTAACACTGCTGTTGAAGTTTTTGTTCCAAATTTTTTTTTTCTATAGTATTTAGTGGTTGTTGATGTTGTTGGATTTCAGGCTGTGCGCATTGGTGACTTGGAGCTGTTTAGAAATGTTGCAGAAAAGTTTGCTACCACCTTCAATACGGATGGAACTCATAATTTGATTGTTCGGCTGCGGCATAATGTCATCAGAACTGGTTTACGCAACATCAGCGTGTCTTATTCTCGCATCTCGCTTGCTGATGTAGCTCAAAAATTGAGGTTGAACTCTGCAAACCCTGTTGCAGATGCTGAGAGCATTGTAGCCAAGGCCATCCGCGATGGGGCAATCGATGCTACATTGGATCATGCTAATGGGTGGATGGTATCCAAGGAAACTGGGGATATTTACTCCACAAATGAGCCTCAATTGGCGTTTAATTCTCGGATTGCCTTCTGTCTTAATATGCACAATGAGGCCATACGGGCACTGCGTTTCCCACCAAACACACACAAGGAAAAGGAAAGTGCTGAGAAGAGGAGAGAGAGACAACAGCAAGAGCAAGAACTGGCCAAGCACATAGCAGAGGAGGATGATGATGATTTCTGAAAACAAGTGTTTCCCTTTTTCCCCCCCGCTCTCTCTTCCAGTTGCAGTCAGAATATCTCTATTTCTTTTGCTCTTGATTTTCCCTTGGAGAACTTACATAACTATTTTCTATTTCATGAAAGTGGAATTATTTATTTTGTATGTGGAAGATCTCATGAAGTCCTTTACCATATTGAAACTTTGTTTCAGCTCCTTAATAAGGTTCCATTTTAACTATTTCATCTTCAGCAGAGAGAGAGAGCAGAGAGATGTTTCCTCTCTGGTGCTCTTAAGCTATCCAGGGAAGGGGAACGAAAATTTTGAAAAAGGGAAAAAAAAAGGAGGATATCGGAAGGGAGGAAGGTCAAATTGCCAGTTGCCTTGGAGCTGTTCGAAGTCCCAAAGTGGACGACCTCAGTTCCTTTGCCTGTCAGTGCTATCATAGCACATAGCGTGGATACTTTAGATCGATGGGAGATCTCTTTCTTAAAATAGTTATTTGAATTTATAAATGAGACTAAATGGATGTCCAATGTCTTCTGCCATTTCATTAGTAGATTTTGCCTTCGGTTTCATCATATTCATTAGTGAAAATGCAATGAAACGGTTATTATTTGATTAGATAGATCGTAATTTACCACAGCACCTTATAAAATTGTGGTAATTTAACTATTCTAATGCATTCTAATTTGTTCTCTCATAAAAAATCAATTGAACCTGGTTTGTAGCGTTCTAATTTGTTCTACTGTAAAAAAAATCAATTGAACCTGCTACAAACCAACAAATCAAATAGCAAGATGAAACCCAAAAGACGAGTAAAGGGGGTTGTGGATGTGGATACATTCAGGGCTCTTTGAGCTGGGATGGGTATGTGGCTGCGAAGAAAAATACGAGAGAAGAGAACGTAGGAATAATTGAATGAGGCTCACGACTTTGCATCATCTAATTTAAAAAGCTAAATTTGTTTTTTAGTTCTCTTATTGTGGAACTCACATCAGATGTGATCGTTACTGGTGTGAGTCTGGTCCCTTTATTTAATGACATTATTTGCGCTTGGAAGTGACAATATACATGTAAATACAATTTCATTATTCCATCTTTCATCTTCTCCGCTCGGGCTTCGAGCATTCTGCAAAGAAAGAAATGGCCAAAGCCATGTTTGTTTTGGCCAGCCTCCTCGGCTTATAGTATTTCACAGTCAATATCTGCGCCTTCTCAGCCTCTGGGTGGACCAGTGCCCACGCCACTTATTATGGGGATAGCGATGCCTCAGGAACCATGGGTAAGCTGTAATGTTATGTTAGTAGGAAGTTTCTTATATTTTTTCTGCTTTTCGCATTAACTATATGAATTATGAAGGGCGAATTTGAAGTAATAATGGGTGAGTTCAAGCGCAGGAGGAGCTTGTGGTTATGGGAATCTGTACGCAACAGGATTTGGGACTAGCACAGCTGCTTTAAGTACTGTCTTGTTCAACGATGGACCTCCGTGCGGGGAGTGCTACAGAATCATATGTGATTATGAAGCTAATTCAAGATGGTGCTTAACCATCGCTGCTACAAACTTTTGCCCTCCTAATTATGCTCTTCCTAACAACAACGGAGGTTGGTGCAACCCCCCCTCAAGCATTTCGATATGGCTCACCCCACCTGGCAAAAGATTGGTATCTTCAGAGAAGGAATCATAGTTCCAAAGGTTTTATTTGATTTTATTCTCTATCTTCGTCTATTAATTAAGGATTATTTTATGGTACCACTTATTGCATCTGCTATTATCTATCTGATATACTAGATTATTAAGTTCTAATCTTTAAATTATATTACTAATCTTTAGATTATATTATTAATAATATAGTGAACAAAATTTTGCCACGTAAACAGTTGTAACAAGTAGTTGGCTGGAAAAGAAAAAAACAGCTGTAACAAGTAGTATCATAGAATTGTCCATTAATTAAAACCTTCCCCAGAAAACCATATAATATGAAACCTATGGTTTTGTAGAAAATGGTGCAGGGTTCCATGCGTAAAGCAGGGAGGGGTTAGGTTCAGCATCAATGTGAGAGACGACTTTGACTTGGTGTTGATAAGCAATGTGGGAGGAGCTGGATCCATCAAATCTGTGTCGATAAAAGGCTCTAAAACTGGGTGGATGCCTATGTCGAGAAACTGGGGAGCCAATTGGTAATCCAATGCGTATTTGAATGGTCAATTTTTGTCGTTCAGGGTCACGACTACTGATGGAGAGACCAGACTTTTCCAACATGTGATTCCAGCAAATTGGGCATTTGGCCAGACATATACAAGCCCAGGGCAATTCTACTAAGTGTTTTTGGGTTTTCGATATTAATCCGGCATGAACCTGAATGGCAATTGGCAGGGGCGTGCTTATTATTTTGCTGGAGCAGCCTGCCACCCCTTTCTCTGGTTTTCATAATATGGTGGACCAAACCCATAATCTTCATGGCCTTATTTAAACCACAAGGCACATGGCTTCCCCGAATTGTCAATCTATGGTTGATACTAACTAGTTCAATGAAGGCCGCTCAATCATGTAGAAATAAGCATCTTCAAAATTCATCTTACATATGTTGTTCTGACTTGAATTTATATTTTTATATGAATACGTTTGTTATTCTATGACAGCATGTAGCGTACCAATTCCACCCGGCTTCTAAAACCAGAAAAATTCCATGGGGTGCAAAAGTTTTCCAAGGCCGGAATGCGTACAGCTTACGAGGCATCTGTATTGTGCTGAATAGAATCTGATTTTTTGTTTCCTTTTTAAAAAATTATTAATCAAATGAGTAGAAGTGAGAGCCACGAAATTACCCGGTCATATGAGCCTGAGTTTTGTATGCTATAGCAACGGTAATGCAGATGCTAGCAAAATTTAAAAAGAAAATGAAGGTAAAACGTCGGTGTTTGTTCACGAAAATTTGCATGAAATTTCGAAGCTCAACTTCATAAGTTAATTAGAAAGTTGCCGTTGTCATTCTAGCAATTGAAACTGCGTTTTCATGAGATCATCAAATTTTAGTGTTCAGGGCTATGGTCCACGGACCTTAGGCAACGTTAATAAGAGTATGCGTCAGTGAAGTACGGCGGTTTACTTTTCACAGTACGGGTAAAGTAAAATTATTAATTGTCGATAAATAATTTGAACCCGAAAGATGAACCTATTAAGATTACGCAGTCCTGTAATGGTTGAATCCCGGCCACCTAACCATTCATCTACAGTCATCGTGGGGTCAATATGCTACTCTAACTAACACCCCTTTCCGTTACTTCATAGTTTATAACGGGGGTTTAGCTTTAAGTAATTAGAGTTGTTTTGTTGTATCTATCAATCAAATTATTCTGTTTCAAAATTCTATTACATTTCAAATTCTATTGGATTCAGTAACAAGTACAAAAAGAAGGAAGTTCATAAATTCACCATAAAGAAGCCGTTCGTTTCTGCTTTATCAATGTTCTTGCTTCTGGTCCAGCTTTTCTCTCACTATCTAATCAATGTTAAGTCTTCACTTCAGATACTATAATCAGCACTCGCCCTCAAGCATCCCCATATTTTACTTATAATTGAGATGCTAACTTGAGATTTGAGGTAATCGTACTTTGTAACAGGAAAGTACCAAAAGGAATGGGGGTGGCTTTTAAAAGGAAAGTGCCAAATGCAATTATTAATAGAAGATGCTTCAGAAACACTACTCCACTAATTGTGTCGTTGATCACCAAATATATTAACAACCATATTCTCGTAACGACTCCATGTCCCCAATGCCTCTGCCAACCCCCATAAATACCGTTCCCCTGTCGCTGTTTCTCGCAAGTCAGACGAATTCGTGAAGTAAGAAATATGGCAGCCATTGTAACAGTGATGCTCATGCTGTTGTCGGTGACTAGTGTTGGGAGGGCACTAAGTGTAAACTACTACGAGCATACGTGCCCTCAGCTGGAGTACATAGTGGCAGGTGCTGTACATAAAGCAACCTTGAGCGATAAAACAGTTCCAGCTGCCCTGCTTCGGATGCATTTTCATGATTGCTTCACAAGGGTATGCATGTAGAGGTGCAACTTTTGATATTAGAAACTTGAATTATGTACCTTATAATGAAGCTGATATTAACTGGTATTTTGGGTTCTTGTAAGGGTTGGGATGCGTCTGTTCTACTGGAATCAAAGGGAAAGAAGAAAGCAGAAAAAGATGGGCCTGCCAACATATCTTTGCATGCATTCTATGTCATCGACAATGCCAAGAAGGCAGTGGAAGCCGTTATGTCGCGGGGCGGTCTCTTGTGCCGACATTTTGGCACTTGCTGCTAGGGATGCTGTTGCTCTGGCCAGTCACCGCTATCACAAAATTATTCACATCATTTTGGTGCAAAATCTCACAAATTTTTGTTGGGTATGATGTGTACGGTATTAGTCGGGAGGACCAACATGGGAAGTACTGAAAGGAAGAAAAGATGGAAGAATATCAGAGGCAGTTGAAACCAGACAATTGCCAGCTCCAGTCTTCAATATTTCCCAACTACAGCAAAGCTTCTGTCAGAGAGGCCTTTCCTTAGAAGATCTTGTAGCCCTCTCTAGTATATTCCCAGAATTTCATTCAGCAGTAAGCAATCAAGCTTAATTAATTGACTATGCTGACGGTGCAGGAGGTCACACCCTCGGGTCCGCTCATTGTTCATCCTTCCAGAACAGAATCCACAACTTCAGCCCCAAACAAGACGTTGACCCCTCCATGAACCCCTACTTCGCAGCCAGGCTTCGAAGCATTTGTCCCTCTCACAACAAGCTCAGAAACGCAGGTGCTCCATTGGATTCTAGCTCCACCACTTTTGACAACGCATACTACAAGCTATTCCTTCAAGGAAACAGCATCTTCTCTTCTGATCAATCTCTGCTTACCCATCCCAAAACCAAAGCATTGGTTTCCAAGTTTGCTCGTTCCCAAAGGGAGTTCGAAAAGGCCTTTGTCAAGTCCATGATCAAGATGAGCAGCATCACCGGCGGACAAGAGATCAGGCTTGACTGTCAAGTTGTTAATTAGATGATTCTATATATTTTAAAAAGGAGAACAATAGAGAATAAATGAATAAATGGAACAAGAAGAAGAAGAAAAAAGGTCCTGTGAGGATTCAATTTTAACTATTTCATTTGAACCTTTGTACGGTAAAGGGGCTGTAAGTTGCTCCCGTTGACGTGAATTAGCATTGAGGGTGATGTTTGTCTGCTTTTAGTGGAGTGAACTCCAAATCCGGCTCAGTCAACTCCAACTACAATGGAGTGAATTTCAAATGCGATATAATTATACTGGAATGAACTCTGAAAATAATACAACTGCTGTAAAGTGAAGTTCAAATGTTAATAATTTTATTTTATTTTACGATGTTAGTATTAGCCTTATTGCAATAGCGTCACGCAGGTGAAAAGTTGATTTTTTGTGATTTTAAGTAATGTCAGTGCATGTTTTCTCATATGTAGGAACATGCTTTTTGTAAAATTGTTATATAAAATTATTTTCTTACTTTATAGGGGCATAGTTAAATATTTAATATTGCTTAAGTTGGTAAAACTTTTTGACTATATATATGTCAGAAATAGAATCAAGTTGTGTTCTACTCTCCACTTTTTTTGGCTTTTTATTTAGTTTCATAACTTGTTGTCCCAACATTTGTTATTAAATCATTTTATGGTCTTTTGTGAGAATATGTCAGGGAAAAAAAAGCAAGAAAATTCATCATAACCTACCTCTAAGTTGTTGTCTTTTGTTCTGTTATGATTTCCTTCAATCCTTTTGGAGTTTTTCCATCCATTTCAATGGGCAAAACTATCAAATGTGGGCTGTCAAAAGGAAGACCTATCTTATATCATTTGATCTTTGGGAATATGTGGAAGTTGATAAAGCTTATACATCTTGCTGGCCAACCTAATTGTAAATAAGATCAAACATTAATTGAAGGAGACAACCAAGAAATATAAAGCTCTCTTTGTTTTTTATTCAATTGTTGATGAAATTATTTTCATAAGGATAATGGCATGTGAAATCGCTAAAAAAACTTGGAACAAGCTGAAAGTGAAGTTTCAAGGAAGTGTCAAGACAAGGTAAATGCAAACTTCAATCTAAGGAGGAAGTTTGAGCTATTGAAAATGAAAAAGACTAAAAAAAGTGAAGGACTACATTGACAAAATCATAGCCATTATGAATCGGATCAAGTTGCTTGGGCAAGAGATAGAGGAGAAAAGGATTATTGAGAAAGTTATAGTGTCACTTTTTGAAAGGTTTGAAGCAAAAATCCTTTCATTGAAAGATACATAGGATATGTCACAACTCTTTATGACAGAACTTGTAAATGCATTTCAAGTTATAGGATAAAGAAAAGCTTTTAGATAGATTAGAAAAGAGGTGATGGCTAGTGAGGCTGCACTTGTAGCTACAAGAAGCCAAAACCATAATATGATGTGCCTTCAAAAAGCAAAATGTGAAAAAAAAGGGGCAAAAAAAAAAAAAAAAAGGAAGCAGCAAGGCAACAAAAAAAGGTTTGAAAAAGATAAATCTCCACCTTGTCTTTATTGTAAGAAGACAAATTATGTTGAAAACTATTATTGGTGTAGGCCTAGTCTAGTGCCAGTTGTCTCTTTGGTTATATTGATAAGGTATGCAAGGCAAGTCAAAGTTAGCAGGTTTAAGCCCAACTTGCACAAATGCTCGACAACGATGAAGTTGATAAAAAAAAGTTGTTTGTTACCATTATCATTGAAGAATATAGCAAAGCAACCTTAGATCCTAATGTGTGACTTGTCAACAATAGATGCATGCATCATATGATAGTAAATTTGAAAAATTTTAGAACTCTGGACAAAGATTATTCCTCTAAAGTTAGACTTAGATATGACAGACTTATGAATATTGAAGGAAAATGTGTTATGGCTATCCAAATGTCTTTAGGTACAAGACTCATAGATAATATTTTGTTTATGCTTGAGTTAAGTTAAAACCTCCTCAGTATTGGACAACTTATTGATAAAAATTTTATCATGTCATTTAAGAATAAAATATGCAAAAAAAAATTTCTACTAACATGAGGCTCTTTTTCAATTAGAATGAATAATAGAATTTTTTTTTGTTTTATAGTTGAAAGATGGTAATGAAGGATCCTATGTTGGTGTAGAAGATAAAAGTGATATTTAACACAGAAGACTTGGAAATATTAATTTTTTCTCTTTAAAAATGCTTTAAGAGGAAAGGTTAGTATTGAATTTGCAATCTATGAATGGTGTGTGTCAATTATATTAATTGGGAATTGTGAAAGATGGCCAAATCATGTTTCCCTGTTGATTTAGTCCATAGAGCAATTGGCAAGCTAAAGCTCGTTCTCTTAGATGTGTTGGACCAATAAGTCTCCTGGCTTTAAATGGCAGCAATTATTTTCTCTTTTTCATTAATGATTATATAATATATTATTAGGTTTAATTCTTCAAGCACAAGTCCAAGGTGTTTATTGAATTTCAAAAATTTAAGACAACAGTGGAGAATTAGTGCTAATTGAAGATCAAGATCTTGAAGAACTACAATAAGATTAAGTATACCTCCAATCGATTTAGAGATTTTTTAAGTATATATCACTAACTCACCGTAGTTTACTCACCATAACAAAATGGTGTAACTGTAAGATGAGAAATAAGTCTATTATGAACATGACTAGGTGTTTTATGTTTGAAAAACATTGTCAAAGTTATTGTGGTAGATATTGTCAATATTATTGTCTATCTACAAAACCAACTTTTAACTAAAACTTTGAAGGTAAAAAAACCCCATTCAAAACTTGGATAGGTTAAAAGCCAACTATGAATCACTTTAAGGTGTTTGAGCGCATTTTCTTAAAGTCAAAAAGGAAAAATTTAATCAAAGGTTTGAAATTGGAATTTTTGTAGGCTATAATAATACTTTCAAAGGGTATAGGATTTTAAATCTTATTACATAAAAAATCTATATAAGCTAAAGTGTAAAGTTTGATGAAAGTGGAGCTTAGGATTAGAGGAAGATGGCTACTACTTCCTCTAACTAGGTTCCTAATAATGATAAAGCTACAGAAGAATTAGCAATCCGTTTAAAAGAACATGATTTTGATGAAAATTATGCAATAAGAGGAACAAGACCACTTGGAGATGTCTATGCCCAATCTAATGTTGCTTTACTAGAACCTACAAGTGTTGAAAATGTTTTGAAATCAATAGAATAGAGAGTTGCTATGGAGGACTAATTAAGTATGATTAAAAAGAACAACACTTAGGTGTTAGTGTTGAAACTTAAAAATAAGCAAGTGATTGGTGCAAGATGAGTTTTTAAACTCAAATTTAATTCTAATGGCACCTTAAACAAGTATAAAATAAGATTTGTTATAAAGGGTTATGCTCTAATACTAAGTGTGGACTTTATTAAAACTTTTACTCCAATTGTAAGATTCAATACTATTAGGTTGCTCTTCTCAATTGCAGCTCACCTAAGCTCGAAAGTAGTTTAATCTAATATCAAATTAGCTTTTCTAAATGGAATTCTAGGGGAAGAGATATATGTAGAATAGCCAAAAGGCTTTTCGCATAATAGCAACAAGCTGTACTTATTGAAAAAAGCTTGATATGTTAAAATTGATAATTTTTTTATCAATTTGGATTTCAAAAGGAACTATAATAAAGCTACCTTATTTACTAGACAACAAAAAGATGAAATCCTTAAAGTGTCAATCTATGTGAATGATTTTTTAGTGATTAGAAGCAATCTTAAATCTCTCAACCATTTTAAAAGACAAATGAATAAATTGTTTAAGATGAATGACTTTAAAAATATGTCTTATTTTTTAGAAATTGAAGTAAGTCAATAGTCCCAAGGTATATATATGTGTGTGTGTGTGTGCGCGCGCAATGAAGATTTTATGAAGATTCAACCTTGGCAAATCCAAGTATGTGAGCACACCAGTAGTTCAAAGAAGCAAGTTAAGTAAAGATGATGAGTCAAGTTCTCTAGATGTTTTGTTGTACAGGAATTTAATTAGATCACTTTTGTATCTTTCCATTACTAAGCCTGATATAATGAATGCCACAATTGTCTTAGCAAGATTTAAGTAAGCTCCAACTGAAAGCTATCTCTAAACAGCCAAAAAAATGCTAAGACATTTAAAGGTCCTTGGATTTTGGGATATTATATTGAAGATCTATTGAGGTCAATTTGATGAGATTCACAGATAGTGAAGGTCAGTTCTCATAATAATATGAAGAGCACTTATAGATATTATTTTGCATTAGGATCCAAAATTATGTGTAGGAATACCAAGAAATAAGGGATGATTGCCCAATCAATAGCTGAAACAGATTACAATGTAGTTTCAACTACTATAAACCAAACTCTTTGGTTGAAAAAGATTATAAGTAACTTGAGTATGCATCAAAATTGTGCCATATGAATCCCATGTGACAACAAATTAGTTGTGGCAATGGTTAAAAATTCTACGTTCAATGGAAGAATGAAACATTTCAAAATCAAGTGTCATTCAATTAGAGAAGTTGTGAAAGAAAATAAAGTTCAACTCTAAAGACTAAATTGTTAATATTTTTACCAAATCCTTACAAAGAAACAAGTTTGAATCCCGTAGAGAAATGCTTAGCGTCATACCTAGTACTTGCAGTAAAAAGGAGTCATAATTTTTCCTATTTTTTGAAGAAGCAAATTTGAAATTAAGAAGGAGTAATAGAGTTAATTCTAAATTCGGCTTAGTCAACTCCAACTACCATAAAGTGAACTCCAAATGTAATATTATTGTAGTGGAGAACTCCAAATGTTAATAATTTTATTTTATTTCACAATGTCAATATTGGTCTTATTGTAGTAGTATCACTCTATTTTAACAATGTTGGTTTTAAGCAATGTCAATGCATTTTTTTCGATGTTTAGGACCATTCTTTTTGTAAAGTTGTCATACAAAGATGTTTTCTTACTTTTTATGAGAATGATTATGTAAGGTTGTTTGCTTAAATTGTAAAACTTTTTTATTATATATATGTCAGAAATAGAACAAAATTGTGTTTTGCTCCCTGTTTTTTTTTTTTTGTGTGGGTCTTTCATTTAATTTCAGAGTTTATTGTCCTAACAGCCTGTTAACATTATTTGACGTGACTCGTGTACTGAGTTTTTGTTTATGTGGTAGCCAATAAAGATTAGGAACAATGTGTAGCTCCTATAAATTAAATTCTAAGCAAAAAAGAAAATTTGGTCTAGTAATTCTCTGGTTAGCTGTCCATAATGACAAGCTTTCCGCCGAGAAGAGAAAAGTCCTCAATTTCTCCTATGAATTTAAGAAAGGCCCTCTCAAACACCCTGTATTTACTTCCATAGCCCACAAACTCTTTTCTTGGGTCTATTGGAATTATGTGCATGCCCTAATAGGGCGTACGCAAGGGTGGATTCCCTACATGAACTTTTCCTAAATATTGGATGAGTAGGTTAGGGGAAAATATCCTTCGACATTTATTTCCAGCTCATGAACGAGGGGTCTATTTTTGGTAATTTTATGTTCAATTACTGTCATTTATATATTGTTACGTAACTTAATATATTTTTTAGTCAAAACTATATAAATTAATTTTAAATCATAGTTAAATTGAATCTAAAATCTCATGCAAGAATATTATTATTACTTATGAAGTGAAAAAATTTTCTAGTGCACTCTATTATTTACTCAATTAATGGTTAATAACTATTATATAAATTAGTTTAAACAACAATATACACAAAAATTGTTCAAGTGAAGTGTGGTAGATATTATTTCATCTAGTTTTTGGAATATAAATTTAAGACTTAAAATTCAGAACACAATATTCTTTTATCGACTTTTTCTTTTTTTGAAACCAACAATAATTATTGGGTCCATAATCTAAAATAAGTATAAAAGTCTCTTTTCAACTTTCAAAATAGATAAAGAAAGTGCGGTCTCTAGAGGTCTAAAAATAAAATTCGTAGCCTATTTAGAGTCAATAAATCGAGAATATAGAATAAATGAATAATCATTATAAATTGATATAAATTGTATACTTTTGTTTTGAAAAAAAAAAATTGAATCAATGGGTACGGCTACCATATCATAAAAAATCAACCAGTAAAAGAAGGAAGACCCACATGTCAAAGCCTTCCTATGCCAAAAAATAAGGTATTTGAGGCGATAATCACCATATGATAAAACTTTATTCGTAGATGAGCACTCGTTATTAATAGGTATTTTTAATGTGCATGGAAGAATCCACCAATTTATCGTTGTTTCTTCATAATTTCTTGAATAACGAGTCTTCTGGACCTGTTTATAGTAAGAGCACAAGTAGATATGTTCTTCAAGCTCTTCCAACTGATCCAAAAAGCTAGACTCGTGCTCATGAAATTCCTTGACTACTTGCTTCAATATCTCCCACTTGCCATTCTTAATACACACATCAGCAATCGCTTTCTGGTGTTCTACTTCATCGTGTATCCTCTTAACCATTCGACTCAAAGTATTCAGCTCATTGATCAGTATATAAATCCCTTTAGCAGCAACGTCGAGTTGCTCACAGAGTCTTTCTGAAGAATATGTGCTGAGCCTTCTCCGAGGCCACTTTGATTTCTTCCTGAATAGACCTATTAATCCACCCACTATGCTTGGTGCTGCCACTATGCCAACTATGCTATGGAACGCCAAGATTAGTAAAGCAATCAGAAGTGCGCTATGCGATATTACAAGACCAATTCCTCCAATTTTCTTGCAAAATCTCTTAAATGTGATTCTTCTCCGAATTTTCCATCTTTTTGATTTTAGTCTATGCAAAAGCACCATGTAACGGTCATGGATTTCACGAAACTGCAAGGGGCTAATAATGGCCGACGGGTTATTTTGGGACGTGAACAAAGCAAGCTCTCCATAGATATCCTTCTGGGTTTGGTCATTGGCATCATCATCAAGTACTATTTTGCTAAGCTGAATAACCCTTGTAATTTTGTGAAAACAAAGTCGGAGTTGATAGATTCTTTCAAGGATTTGGTCACAATAGCGGCCTGCTTCTAAGCTGGCTTGGAAGTAGTCCACCAGAAGGTGATGCACATAGAAGCTATGTGTGATATTTGTTACAATTTCTTGTCGGGGTTCCAGCAAATAATCAGTAAGATGAGTGAAGAAAGGAAGAGATGTCGCGGAAGAATTTGTTCTACTACTTATCTTTCCCAGCTGCCTCTGAACTTTCTTTGATATATCTATAAAAGATTTCGTTCTGAAAGCTTCAAGGTATTCTTCATTCACGTTTGTCCTGCCAGTGCCACACAAGTCATCTTCCTCAAATTTTTTCCGTGATCTACCTGGGCAACAAAAAGACCAACTTCATGAGCTTGATTATCAGATAATTTCATGGAGAAGTAAATAATAATAAATGTGAGAGGGTGGGAGATAAAGAAAAGCAGGAATTATTAGCAAGATCTGTTAGATGTTGTTTACAAAATCTAAAACAAACCAATCGAAGGGAATTGATGGGGGAAGAATTTCAAGGGAGTTAGAATGGAGAGAGTTGCAGAGAAATTAAGGACTAACCGGCTCTTCGCAAGGGAGAAAACTTGAGCCACCCGGTGTTTGTCATATGATGCATTTGTTGCTCTAAATAGATGAAGGGACCATATAATTAGAATCGTATGCCCGTATTTAAAGATGTTGTGTGTGTGTGTTTTGTGGTTTGGTTGTGAAGAAGCTGAGAAGAAAAAGAGAAGAAAATCCATTTGCCAGTTAGTACCGCCATAAAAAGCTTTTGCTTTTGCTCACACGGTGTGTTCTCCTACGCGGCTAGCTAGCTTTTCCCACAAGCTCAATAATCCACACTCTCTCATGTTTTGCTGCGCCGTTTTAATTAAATCTAGTTGTTCAGATTTCAGATTAGTAACACATGCAGGAAATGTTTTCCATGATTTTGATTTAATTTTGTATAATTTAACTTGTTATCACAATTATGTAAGTATCGTTACTCTTTTTTGTCAAAAGTAGAAAAGAAACAGTTACATAATAATCTGAAAAGTGAATATGGAGTTTCACAATCCCAGAGTCTACATTGATTAATGATGATTTTCGAGATATTTTCTTTGTTAGCGAGATCTCTGAGATATTGATTGATGCCGAATTCGTTTGTGTGCAAGGTAAGAACTGAGAAGCACAGATGGCGCAGAGGGAAGTCATTAACGTGGGGTCCCAGAATTCTCATTCAATGGATATCCGTTTTCCTTTGCCATTCAAGTTTCATAAATGATCCGAGATGTTACGTAGATAATTTGACCAACACGTACCCTTTTTGGACCTTATAATGACATCTGGTATTTCCAGCAATTATCGCTTCCGAGTTCTCGTTTCCTTTGTCCCTTGGTTAGCAAGAGAGGAAGGGAGAGATGGTGTTCTGTTTTCATTTATTTAGAAAATCTGAAGTAAAAAAATAAATATCAAGTTTGAGCTAAATTAATCTTCAGTTTATATCTTTGGCGAGAGGTTGAATTTGAGCCATCCGCAAGGAATATGGAAGGGACTCTTGAAAGGCATGTTTGGTATCTTAATAAAAAAAAGTTATGTAATATTTATTATATTCTTAGAATTATTACTTAATAATATTTATTTATTTTTATTATTCTTTTACTACAAAATTATATATATTTTTTTTTTACGTTTTCATTGCTAACTTTAGTAGCAACAAAACTTCTCATGAAAGCAGACACTTATGAGAAATTTTTTTACTTACATGATGTACATTTATTTAAATTTTGAAAAACACATATTTTCTTCGTTTTAAACTGGTTTCCATATAATCATTTCGGTAAGGTCACTGTTATTCACTGAAAATCTTTTATTCTTTTCAGTCTTGATTTTAAAAAAATTATTATATTAATCTTTATAAAACATTTTAATGACATTAATTTATTTCAAAATTTATTGCAATCAATTTAGTCCAAATAGAGAAGTTTATTATTATTAATTTAATTTTTATAAAAATTTAATGACATCAATTTAGTCATAAATTAGGACTAAAATAATGTATTTTTAAAATATTATGACTAATTTATTTAATAAATGTTTAAGAAGGATGGCATTATCTTTTAAATATTGAATAATAGTCTATTCTAAAAATAATTATAGAGATAACAAGGAAAAAAAAATTGACCTCCACCGTATCTCAACCTTAAATTTCCAGTTAGGAGGTGAAGGGGAAGTGTTAAGGGCCCGTTTGGTACACCGCATTGGATAAGGCCTGATAGGATAAGACCTGATAGGATAAAGCCTGATAGGATAAGACCTGATAAAATTTTAATACTATACAGTGTTTGGTGTAATACTGTATAAGACTGGATAGGATAATTTTAATACTATCCTATGTTTGGTGATACACTGTATAACATTGGATAGGATAAAAAATAACTATTTTGACAACAATACCCTTTACTTATAAATATATTATATTTTTTAAAATTTGCAATGTTATTTTAATTTTTTTAAAAATAAAATTTCTCATATATTAGAAATATGGCTACCTAATTTTTAAATGCGTCACATAATATAACAAATATCTTAATTTTATTTATCAAAGAAAAAAGAAACACCAATAAATTTATTAAGTATGCAAAAAAGGGCACCATCGCCAAGGTTCTACAAACAACACAAAAGTGTAAATACCACCAAATTTTAACATCAAGTACTATAAATTTTAGTTATCTTCAAGCAAATCCTTTACAAATTGAACTCTATGTTCACCTTGAAAGCCCCAAAATAAATGCACTAGGGAGAGGTTTTGCATAAGTAAACGGCCAGCTTTATTGCGTTCTCTAGGTGTAAGGTCCTCTAATTTCATCAGTTCATCAGCAATAGCTCGTGAATCATCATAAAAATCTTTCACAACCTTCACACCTTCAGCCATACACTTGACACTTTCAGCCATGGCACCCATCCTCTCTGCAGATTTTCCAACAACATCCACAAGCTTATTGGCAAAATTGTCCATACTTTTTGCTAACATATCTTCTCCTCTTAACTTCTTTCTCACCCGTCTACCTTCAGAATGACTTATTTTTGCCTTATTTTTAGTTTCACCCATAGACATTGATTGATTGACATGTTCAATGTCATCATCACTCAACCTAATAACTTCTTCTGAAAGTTCAGTAGTGTCATTTTTTCCATTGCTGTGTTCTTCATTATCCAAATCCTCAACTATATCAGCACTTTTTCCAGTAGCACGATCCTTTCCAAAGATGACCAACAAGCGCTCATAGTAAGGAAAAACTTTGGTCCTATAATTCTTCAAGTTTACATCTCTCTGCATACATTTAGCACAAATATATAGTCATATTATTATTAAAGAAAAGAAAAGTAAAGGAACATATAACACAACTATTTTAAAATTTTAAAAACCTTATTCGCTTGGATGTAGGCATTCCAAACATCATCATTATCAACTAAAATCTTCTTATGCACATCATCCCATCCAAAGCCACTTGTGTTCAACATGTCATATAAATTACTATACTCTGTTTTAAGCCTCCTCATAATTGATTCAATATGTGGCTTCACCTTTATGCCAGATTCAGGAAATTTTGCCTCCAATTTTTGTTCCAATCATTTGAAAGTACCTGGTTTAAATTGTCCAGCATCAGCTCTTTTGTTTAAGGCAACTGCCTCCTCTAAGAAGCATAATAATGCCTCAAACTCCTCATCACTCCAACCCCTACGTTCTCCTTTAACTTTGCTAGCTTGTTGAGTACTTTCAGATGCCATACCTATCAAATATATTACAACTTCAACAAAAAACACAAGTAGACCATAAACTTAATAAAATTTAATAACTAAAACTCAACAAAAAATTTAATAAAATTTAACAAAAGTACATTACAACCTCAATTGTGAAAATGGTTATAAAAGTACACCATAAATTTAATCAACTAAAACATAAAAGTGCAAAACATCTTCAGGGTACAATAACTAAAACTCAAAAGATACAATAACAAGTCTAAGAATAGCCTCGACGAACAATCCATTCATTATACATCTCATTTGCCAATGCATCTCTCCATGTACTCCATGCTTCACTTGGTTCAATGGTTTCTATGGTATCATGTGGTTCTGCCTCGATCTCTTCATCAATTGGCATGTTATCCAGCTCTATTTCTAATGGATCTACACGCATCTCCCTCCTAATCAAATTGTGTAATAGGCAACAAGCAATAATAATTCGATTGTGAGTTCTAACAGGATAATAACTTGGACTCCTAAGAATTGCCCAACGCATCTTTAATAAGCCGAATGTTCTTTCTATCACATTCCTAGCTTGAGCATGTCGCTTATTAAATATTTCTTGAGGAGTTGCTGGGACATGTCCACGTCTCCACTCACTGAGATGGTAACGGGTTCCCCTATAAGGGGCAAGGAATCCTTCTCCATTAATATATCCAGCATCTACCAAATAATAGTATCCTATTTCATGAACCAAATATAAAATCAAATTTTTTTTATTATAATAAGGTTATTAATTTAAAAATAATTTTAACATTCTTACCAGTTGGAACTTTAAGGCCATTTCTCCTATTAATTGCATCGCGTAATACCCTAGCATCCGATGCTGAACCCTCCCAACCAGGCAATACATATATAAATTTCATGTCTCGTGAGCATACTCCTAACACATTTGTAGCAATTTCGCCTTTTCGACTTCTATATCTTGGTTTATCAACCTCAGGAACATTAATACTAATATAGGTTCCGTCTAAAGCTCCAAGACAACCCTAAAAAAAAAAAAGAAAACAACCTGTTACAATATTAAATCAAAATGAAAAAAATCTAAAAAAATATGATTCCCTAATATAGTTCATACCTTGAACCATTTCCACCTATCATCAATGCAATCCTCAGGAACTGCCTCTGGTGCCCTAAGTAAATTTCCTTGCAACCTCAACACAGAATTCAACACTAAATTGAAGTATCTACTAATAGTTTCCCCTGAACGTTGGAATTTAAACTTGATTACACGATTTTTAGTGTGGTGAGCTAATATGTGTAAGAACATAGCAACTTGTTCTTCTATTGATACTAACCCATCTTCTTTTAGCCTACCCTCAACACGTAAAAGAGAACACAACACCCCAAATGTATAAGTATCCATTCGGAGTTGTTCCACGCATGCAACATCATCATTTATTAACCTCCTTATGAATTCTATCCTTGATTTTTCCTGCACTTTTGGTATCACTCGTCGCCTTAAGGATAATTTCTCATGTTGTCCTTGAGCCACACGAATGACATGAAGGTACGATATAATACATGCAATTACCATCTCCAAAAAGGTGTGTTCCAACATCAAATACACTGACATGATGTTAAGTAGCTCACTTATATCATTAAGCCATCCATTTGGGTCATTTAGCCATCGATTTGGGTCAAACTTTTTATTAGGATCCATAACACCTAAAAATTTAAAACTACTCATTAATGAAAATAAACATTATTTTGCAAAACTGTAATATGAAAAACAAAATTGTAATATGGTAACTTTCTCATGAATACAATATAAGATATAAAAGAAAGACTAAAGAAATGTCACAAGTAGAGAATTATTAATATACAAAACAAAATATAAATATGGACATATGAATTATTAATATACAACACAAAATAAAAAATAAAAAATGATATGTCCTGTAGCTGGGACTGTGGGCACAGCCTTTCCATTGGTGTACCTTGTATCTGTTTCAATCAATTGTTGTAGTTATGATATTAGTAACTAGCTTCATATAATAATGGAAAATTCATAACATATAATGACCATAAGCAAACACTTACAACAAATTCGTGTTGGTGAGTCTTTGCAGCGACAAAAGAAGCAAGGCAAGCAATGATAGTAAGTTGGTTGAATATAATAGCCTGGTTTAAGGATGAATTGGTCTAAAGGGAAACTATTCATAGATTAATCTAGGGCCTAAAGCTTAGAATATTCTAATTTTAATTTTGAGAGAACAATGAAGGTATATTATATAATTGTTTAAATTATGGATGATTTCTATCATAAAGCATGTACAACCAATCTCATACAATCTAGTTTCTCCTATTTTCTTTCTTTCTCATCTGATGTGTGGTTCATTTTTTCATATGAAGGATGCTCCTCAATTGGTTATGGTGCGGTTGTTGAGATAGGACCTCTTACAGTCAATAAAAATTGAGATGAACTACATTTCAACACCTACTCCTGGACTCAAGGTTTATTATATATTCTTCTTTGGTTTATGAAATATCTATAGTTTAACTAGGAGTGATTTCTAAGTATAAAAATATGCATTATGTTAATTATAAATATCTAAATATGTGAAAGTAACATATTTATAAGAGTAACCTTAATCAGGTAATACTTTTAACATAATATTTTCTCTTACTTCCGCACACTATCAGAAGATCGAGAGTTTTCAAGAAGCCTAAGACAGATACCAAGAGCTTGAGCCATTGTATCCTGGAATTAATAAGATGCCAAGGATGATATATTCCCCATTAAAAAGACAATTATTAGAAACTATAAAGTAATGTAAAAAAAGAAACTAGTCAATAACATAATTAACAGGATGTAAAAGGACAACTCAAGAGGAAATAAAATTGTATTGAGCAGATTGCTTTCGGTGGAAATATATCTTTCTGATCACTATAGGGGAACAAAACATTAAGCGATGATGCGACAGTATGATATCAAAAACTAGCCTCCATATCCTCCATTCATCAGTCTTTTCAGTGACCAAAGAATGATCCAGGCATTTTCCCAGACTGTTTAGCGCTTTTACACATGATCTGTCTGATATTTCATTTCCTAAATACCTCAAGTGAAGAAAAAATCTATGCTTAGAATTAGAATATAAGTAAAAATATATTATCATCCATCTTTTGATGATGACACCACAGATACATAAAACTGATTACACAGAAGGTATGCATGATTAGTAACATATTTATCTTGCTGCTCCCCCAGAGACGCCTACTGAATCGGATACTTCCAAATCCCCTTACTCCATAGAGCCTCTGCAGCATTACTTCTATGATCTTAGGAGCACTCCCAGGCCCGACACAGAGAGTATTACCCCACGACAGCAGAAGCTGATTCAGAGGTTGAATCCATCTTGTCATATCTCTTCCTCCTCTACTACAGGTATTTGCCCCCCCTTACGCTTACAAATGAATTCACTTAATCTCAACAAATGAAACAAATTACTGACCTTTAAATCTTACTTGAATCAGCTGAGGATGCCTACAATTTTTTTGATAAATTGGCTGCAAATATTCCCACAGTTTGAATCTCGAGATTTCTATATATCAAGAGAGAATTATGCTGGTGAATACTGAACTTCTAATAATGACCCTGAAGCTAAGATTGTAAGTAGGTGGACAGAAATTCCATGTGCTGAGTGTTGTAGGTTCAAACCCTATGAGCATCGAAATAAGTAGGCGCCATCTCCAAGGTCAACTTCACCAGCCACGTCGGAAGAAGACTAAGAGCAGGAAATTCCGAAAAGGGAATGCCACATTAGACTTGCCTGAAGATGAGTAAAGCCCAGAGCTAGAATGAATTAGGAAGGACCCTCGCGTATTCTCTTTTTCTAAGTTAATAGGCTAGAGCCGCTTTGAACTAAAGGCAAGGGAGTCGCGCTTACGAATGGCGCTTAGTAAGAAAATCAGGTAGCCCTATACCTATTGTATATCAGGGAACCGAGATTCTTACCCGAATCTGGTATGAATGGTTCAGAACTCACAGCGGGTGCCAGAGGAGCTAGGCGCTATTAATTACAAATCTTGTTCGAATATTTTTGTTCGAATCCCATAGCCCCTTTGTGGCGACAGTTCCCATTTTCTGAAGTTCGATTATCAATAAAAGGGACAATGTAGTCTTTGTGTTTATGGCTTTCTTGTTATCTTTGGCCTCTCTTTGAATTCTATTTTCTAAATTAACCTCTCCTAACGATGAGGTTTTCAAAATCGAAAGGAGATTCAGAATTAATGAAATTCACTATCAGCAGACCGACGAAGAAGATTCAGTTGTGGGTAGAAACTTTGCTTACCAATAAGAAGATGAGAAGCAGATGTGGGTAGTTGCGCGGCTGAGAAACACAGAAAACCGAAGAGAAAGGGAAGAAGGAGCTTCAACGCCTGCGAACAAGAAACCCGAGAGAATGACAACAGTGACGAGAAAGATGTAGAGCGTAGGGCTACACAAGGAAAAATTTTAAAAGGCTTATACGTAGTAATCTAATCAGGGCTTATCCCACCCCCTCAGGCCTGATTAAATTATCCAGTATCTTGATGGATAAAAATTATATGATGGATAAGATAATACAATACATTGTTACTCCAAACACCTGATAACCTTTAATGTATTGTATTATCTTATACTATCAGGGCTTATACATTGCACCAAACAGGCCCTAATAATATATCATACCACATACACCGCAACAGTATAGATATGACCGATAGGTTTAGCTTTTATAATTTATTAGCAAAATTAAAATAAAGTTTATCACAAAAAAATAAAAAATTGAAAATAATTTTGATAAAATTCTCCCTAAGATTATCATTAACAATAAAACATAATATTGCTTCTTTGTCACTGAATTATGGGATTATGTTTTCCATTTTTATGAGAGGAAAAACACTACATAAAATTTTTGGGAAACAGACTTCGGACGCAGCCATTAATTAGTCATTTCCAATTTTCCATTTTCTTAGAGATTTCAGATTTGTGTGCATAGCCTTTTTTATTCACATTGGTTATGTGTACTGTCGGGCAACATTACCTGGATTGAAGTTCAGATAAGATAAGACGAAACTAATTAACAAAAACAAAGCACGTGAGCATTTAAGGAGGTTCTTTGGTACAATTCCGACACAAGTCGATGGCAACGAAAATTCATATGACAATCAACGATATAACGAGAGCCGCTTTTGGATCTACTACAATTAAATTGTGCCTGCTGTTAGCGGAGCGAAATAATATATTTTAATTTTTTTTTCTTATTTTAAATTAAACTTACCCATTCATCAATCTCTATACTAATAACATAACGATTCGATTCAACTGCAGAGTAAATCTGCGGAGGACCCAAACGCAATGAGAGCCATTCATTCAGCTACGACGCCCATAAGTAGCCACATCAGATTCAAGAAAATTTTCCTTAAGTAATAAATTTAGAATAAATAAAAACACAAGGATCCCAAATAGAGCAGAAAAAAGGACGCAGATCCTGCCATGAAAACTCATAATTGAGATCACGAGATAGGGTTGGCAGTGAAGGAACCCAAGGCTTTGATTGCTGCGGCTCTGAGAATGTATTGATGATATATGGTAGTAGCTGTAGAAATTATAGTGGGTTACAATCAATTGTTTTAGTTTTGAATAAAAATGGGTTAATCTATGATTCATGAAAGATATATTTGGGTCTACTTATTATTAGTGATCTTATTATTTTGGGCTGAATATCTAATTGATTGGTATGGATATAAGTGCGGGCCCATAACTCGTAAGCCCATAATGAGTGGGTACTAGAGTTTTATTTAAACTTGGCTAGGTTCATTCTGTGTTCATGTTGAATTCTAACTCCACAACTTATCCCATTATAAGTTGTGATAGGGAGTGTGAATCACAGAGGAAGCCATAATCTCTTCAAATCTTCAGGCATTCAGAATCAACAGGGTATCCTAAATCTGTCGCCATGTCTTTTACAGGTAATCAATTTAGTATTTTAATTTCATATAATTATTTAGAATTTATTCTTACATTTGGTATCAGAGCCATAATTATATGATTTAGAATCTGATTGGTTGAAAACTTGAATATATGCTTAATAATTTCATCCTTTTATAATTTTTATTTATGTAAGTTTTTAGAAATTCTAATTGGATAGTTTTCAAAAAATTGAAACTTGAAACCTTAGGATTTTTGTAGAATTTGAAATTTTGAATCAATTGGTGCTTGAAATTCAAATTATTGTGAACCATATATGAAGAATTTTGAATTTGAAATTATAGATTAGGGTTTTCAACCTTGATTTTCAATTGAAACAAACTGCTTCAAATTGCTGTACAATTTTCGAATATAGAGTTCCTTGTGATAATATGATATAAACCCACACATCAATTGCATCAAAACTTGATTGATTATAATGCAATTTGCTTCGAAAATTTTCGGCCATGGAGACTCTTTCAGAACTCGAATTTATGCATTAAAATCATGCAAATTTGCGGATTAAATTTGAGGCTTTGCCTATTGAATTGTTTTGAATGAAACTTTGATTTAAACGCACACCATAATGCATGAAAACTGCGTCTGAAAAGAGCTCCACACCGTCGGTTTTGAGAGAGAAATTTCTTGCATTAGAAAACCTTCAAATCCATGATAATAATTGGGGGTTTTAGTTCAAATGGATTTAGAATAGGATTAGGAACAAAAAGCACAAGAAAATCGCATGAAAAAGGGCTTAAAAATGCAAAACTCGGATTAGAAACCATCGGGTTTGCGTGACCCGTTTCAACGCCTGGGCTGACGCCTAAGGAAGAAGATGAAGCTGAAACACAAGCCCACTCGCGCCTTCTGGAAAGTGAGGCTTCTATAGATTGAATCTTTCAGTGCTGTTTTTTGCATTGCAATCCTTATTTTAAATGTGATTTTTTGGAATATTTTTTATAATTTTTTGACTACTATAAATATTAATATATAAAATATTTTTTAATACTTATTTGGACAATTTTCTGAAAGGTGATATATTGAAAAATTAATTTATTATATTTTGAACCTTATGATAATGTTCACTCTCCACAAATTATAATATATTTTTGTCTACTCTCAAGCCTAATATATATACCTCAATATGTTTGTTTTAAGAAACAAATGATTCTATTTTAATTTTATTTGCATGAAGTCTCTTTGGGAATGTCATAAAATTGTTTATGAACAGTAGGGGTGTAATATTTCATCTCTCTCAATATTGTACCATAATTTTGGGCAAATAATTCCTGTGCAAGAAGTTTTATAAATTATTATGGATAATTAACACCAAAGTGAAATTATTCATATTAATGCGTAAAATTTCCTTTGTAATTTGAGGAAAGGCTTTTAATTATCTCATGATATAACCTGTCCAAATTGGGTGATTGTATGTTATAATTAGAAGTTAATTTGGGATGAAGTTAATGGAAAATATATTGGTCTAAGATATTTATCTGCCCAAAAGGGATAGATATTTGAATCCAATGTATTCTCATTGATTAACTTGTCTGAGGTTATGATCTGGATTGTGACCTTGATTTGTACATTCTACCCAAAGGGGAATGTGCTATTATGTTGGCCTTATTGTGATAGCGTGTTTTAATTAAAACTATGAATAAAATTGCCTTTATTAATTATCCTAATACCTTTCAATTTTATAGTTACCTTTTCTATGAATAATTATTCTGCTTCAATTGAGATTTTAACTGGATCAAATTATAACAAGTGGAAGCAAGACCTAGAATTCTCCTTAGGAATTGTTGACCTTGATCTGGCACTACGCGAGAGTAAGCCTGAAGTAAATGAGAAGAGTACAACTGAACAGAAAGAGTTTTTAGCCAAATGGGAGAGATCCAATAAACTCAATTTAATAGCCATTAAGAGAACTATCTCCGAGCATCTACTTAGTGGTTTATCAGAAACCACAAGTGCTAAAGAATTTTTTACTATTTTGGGATAAAGATACGAAGTATCTAATAACGTTGAGTCTGGAGATCTTATGAAAAAGTTAACTGATATGAGGTATGACAATAATGAGAGAGTAAGAGAGTTTACTTTGAAGATGGTTCACATCCAAACCAAGTTGAAAGCCCATAACATTGACCTAAATGAGAATTTCATTGTTTCACATGCCTTGAACTGTCTACCTACTGAATTTACACAAATCAAAACTGCCTATAATATCTTTAGTGAAAAGTGGACCATTAATGACCTCATCACCAAGTGTGTGGTTGAAGAAGAAAAATTGAAAAAGGAAAAGAGTGACTATTCTGTTAGCTAGCCCTTTTGACTTCCCACGGTAAACCCCATTCTGGCAAGGGTAAATGGAAACATAAAAACCTCAATTCAATATTCCTTATAAGAATCAAAGTTTGAGAAAATCAGGCAATGGTCAACAATATGATGTAAAAGGTCCTAGACCAACTCTCATTAAAAAAAAATATAGTATTTCTGGTGTAAGGAAAATGGGCATAAAAAGAATGATTGCACAAAGTTCAAGGCTCGGCTAGAGAATAAGCAAAAATTTGGAGGAATTCAAGAACCTGAAGAGACCAAATCTGAGAGAAAGCAAGATGAGGGTAGCAAATAATCTTAAAGTAATGTTGGAGTCAGTGGGAGATGTTATTTTAGTTTTGTCAACCGGATATGAAACTGTTTTGAAAGACATTTTTTATATGTACATTTTTTTATGAGGAATTTGATTTCTATTTTTGTTTAGATAAATTTAGTTTTTATTTTAATTTAATATTAAACTCCCAAATTATTTGTTATGAACATTTAGTAGATGATTTATATAAATTATCATTAGTTTTTGATAATATTTCATCATCTTTAAATATTTGGGTTTTAAAATTAAAAAAAATTTCTTTTATCATTGCACAAGCATTTAGGATATATCTTTAAGGAAATATTTAAAAGGTTAATTAAAATTGATATTTTACCTTTCTTAGAATTTGACAATTTAGAGACTTATGTAGTTTGTATTAGAGGGAAGTTCACTAAGAATAAGAAAAAGGTGCGACTAAAAATTCAAGTCTTTTAGAAATCATTTACACAAATATTAGTGGATATTTTTTCTCATATTATTTGTGGTAATAGGTTCTTTATCACTTTCATTGATGATTTCTATTGATTTGGCTATTTTTATTTGATTAAAGAAAAATATGATACTCTTGAAAAATTTAAAATTTTAAAAATTAAGGTAAAAAAAAAAGAAAACAGACTATAGTTATCTCTTCCACTATACAAGTGAAGTTTATTGGTTGTTACATTGCTACTACTCATGTTATTTGGTTAAGAAATTTAATGACATAGTTTTATATTGTAAATTCTGTTATTCAACACTAAGAATTTACTGTGACAATAGTACTGTAGCATTTTACACAAAATAATAAAACTATTAGTATTTTAAACATCTAAAGTTAAAATATTTAAACTATTAGAGACTTAGTAAAGAATAACGAAATAGTTATTGAATATATAGACACAGATTCTATGTTAACTTACCCCTTAACCAAAAGATTTGGGCCTATTGTATTTAAAAGATACGTAGAGAACATGAACATAGTAAGTTCTTTTGATATGTTTAGTTAGTGGGAGTTTGAGTTTTATATTATTTTCTTGTTATGTTGAACATTTTTTTTTGAATACTTTTGACATTCATATGATTTGTATTCCAGCTAATTGATAATGCATTGAATTTTTGGTATTTTGTATTTTTGTATATATGCATCAATTACAAAATTTTAAATTCGGTATCATTAGGACCACTATGCCCGTGGTTGATGCCATATTGGAGTTGAGGTATGATGGTTTTTTGACAAACCATACAATTTCTCTGGCTTTAAAGCACTTGAGAGAAATTATGAGGATTGATAAAGAAAATAGTAGTTAGGTCGTTGGATCACATTGGCATACTATCTTCTTGCTGCACTCTACACTAATAACTAGTCGACGAAGTCAGTGACACTTGTAACTATGGAAGGTTTAATATCAGTAATAAATATGATAACTACCATGATTCAATGTTATTTGACTTTAGTTGGATGGAGTCATATTAAATATCGTATCTTGAATCATTTATTTTTTTAAAAATGTGGCCACAATTATAAAATTAGTTATTAACTCGAGAATCGTTTTCAAAATAAAAGTTTTTTAAAATAAAGAATTGATTTTGCTCAAGTGGGAGAATGTAGAAATTATAGTGAGCTACAATCAATTGTTTTAGTTTTGAATAAAAACGGGCTAATCTATGATCCATGAAAGATACATTTGGGCCCACTTATTATTAGTGATCCTATTGTTTTGGGTTAGATATCTAATTGATTGGTATGGATAAAAGTGCAAGCCCATAACTCGTAGGCCCATAATGGGTGGGTACTAGAGTTATATTTAAACTTGGCTATATCCCTTCTGTATTCACGTTGAATTCTAACTCTACAACTTACCCCATTATAAGTTGTGATAGGGAGTGTGAATAACAGAGGAAGCCCTAGTCTCTTCAAATCTTCAGATATTCAGAATCAATAGGGTATCCTAAATCTGTCACCATATTTTTTACAGGTAATTAATCTAGTATTCTAATTTCATATAATTATTTCAAATTTATTCTTACAGTAGTAGCAGCAAGCGGTCCAACAAATGGACCAACCCAGAATATTCACTGTGAGTTAATTTCCATCACCGATAAACCCCAGTTAGCACTTGACCTACACAAATTAACTCCATAAACTAGCAAACATGTCATACGTATCGTTGATCAATAGTCGCAAGAATTACTCTAACCTGATCATCCCAAACTTTGTCTTTGTTGTAGATCATAGCAGGCCCGAAGTTCCGAGCTGGGTTGATTCCTGTACTAGTAATTGGTATGGGAGCCAAGTGTGTTGGAATTATTTGATTTTGTCATTAATTTCTTTTTAAATGATTCTTCATATTTTACACAATTAACACGTGTAAGGGTGCTTAATCGAATAATTCTAACATTTTCATTCCATTTCTGAAAATTTTTATCCACCAATAATTCTAACATTTTTATTCCATTTCTGACAATTGTTATCCACGTGAAGAAGGTTGTTAGGAAATTCATAACTATCACAGGAAGTTGGTTGTACATTAAATTCGTGCTTATGCTGAACTCTATTTTACATATATATATATATATAGCTATATGCCTAGTAAAACCATAAATACAGCAAACCTGTTGTGAAGTTAACACCACCATAACAATTAACAAAAAAAGTTTAATTGCAAGTTTAGGACATAAATTCAAGACACGGCGTAGAAACTCAATTCATTTGTATAGGAATTGGGTACGCACAAGGGCATGGGTGCTCAGATATAGCAGTAGGAAAAACAATCTTAAAGACTAGAGTGGAGTCTAAGGGCAATATAGAAATTAAACATAAGGGGCAAGCGTTGGAGAGAAGGCAATTAGGGGAGCCTCTATCCTCTGCACAGCTAATGGCTTGGTGAGGTTGCAGCAATGTCAATGACAAAACGGTAACGGACATCGTTCTTGGCAAGACGGTCCATAGCCTCGTTGATTCTATCTGGTGTGATTAACTCAATGTCACAGGTGATATTGTGCTTCCCACAAATGTCCAGCATTTCCTGCGTCTCTTTGATTCCTCCTATAATCCCACCTTTCACGGCCCTATTTCCGAAGATCAAAGGGAAAGCAGGCAATTGGAAGGGCTTGTCGGGAGCACCAACGATGAACAAGGTGCCCTTGACTTTGAGCAGTTCCAAGAGGGGTAACAGAGAGTGCTCCCCTGAAACTGTATCCAATATGAAGTCAAGTGTCCTCTTCCCACCCTGCATTTGTTCGGGGTTGGTGCTCACTATGAAGTCATCTGCTCCCAGTCGGTGCTTAGCTTCAGATTCCTTTGAGGGAGAGGTGCTGATCACCGTCACATGGTGCCCAAATGCCTTTGCAAATTTGACCGCCACGTGTCCAAGCCCTCCCAAACCAACCACCCCTATCCTTTTCCCCCCTCTCTCTACCAAATCATGGTCTTTCATGGGACTGAACACTGTTATTCCCGCACACAGTAGCGGTGCCGCTGCATCCATTGCCAGGTTTTCCGGTATGTGTACCACATATCTTCACAATTCAAAACAAACAGTTATTATTACTCGTGAGTGATATTTGTTGAGAGCACTAGCAGAACTTCGTTTGCTGTTGCATCAAGACTAATAAATGTATGCATTAATAAGGCTGGCCTAAAGATGAACTCCTCCCCATAAATATCCAACTACCAACCCACCTACCAGAGCAACAACTTGAAAGATGGGAAATTAATCAATGGATATGGAATTAAGATTATTATGGAAGGTGAACCTATAATCGGCGACCAACATGTTGGAGTAGCCACCGTAGGTGATGCTCCCATCCCAGAAAATGCCATTGTATGTGAACTGTAATTGTTGGCAGTAGTTCTCCTGATCACTGTTGCAGTATTCACAGTCTAAGCATGTGGCTGCCAAGCACCCCACTCCTGCTCTGTCTCCTTCTTTAAACCCCTTCACATTGCTTCCCACCTTCGTTATCACTCCTATGATCTCGTGCCTGTAACATATGTATACAAAATCCCAATATATGTGTTTATTATTGAATATGTTACTGTTTGTGTGTGTGTGTGAGAGAGAGAGAGAGAGACGGAGAGAAAGGTTACAATGAATTACCCTGGAACTACAGGATACATAGTGATGCCCCAGTCATTTCTAGCGTAGTGAAGGTCAGTGTGACAAACCCCACAATACAAGATCTGTATAGTGACATCGTTAACGCCGTTCTCCCTGCGTGCGTTTATGTGGAAAACACTTTGAATGATACGTGTTTATGTACCATATAAGAAATGAACAACATTAATTACATGAATTTACACCTTTGCAGCTTACAGAGAAAGGGAAGAGGAAGAAAGTACCGTCGTTTAAAAGTGTAGGGGGTAATTTTGCCAGAAGAATCATGAGCCGCCCATCCCGAAACAGTCTGTGTGTGATTGGGCGTAGTCTTGGCCATAGCGCACAGCTACAGAAGCACACACCCACTCACTTCTCTCTCCCCTCAATCTGATACTTGGAATTGAGATAGCAGAGAGAGGCTGTTGGGAGTATACGCTTTTTATAGAGGAATCCCTCAACACTCCAATAGTCTTGCAAAAATATTCAATGAAAAAACTAGATAAATTAAATCTTATCGGTTGTTGTAGCTTCCACGAAATTATAGAGTAAGCAAATGACCCACCCTTTATTAGTTAACCTTTTGAGCATACAATAAATTAGATGGTTTATTAGTTAAGCATCATTTATGTATATCAGGATATATAAGCCATAAATGACAAAGGAATGGTAGGTAACGAATTTACACAGCATAGTATGAAAAGAAATTAACATGATGATCATGTGATAAATTGTTACAAATAAAAAGGAATGAGCCAACTTGATAATAACGTGTTTAAAAAGAGAAGACATACGTACACAAGAAACAATTATATAGGATGAAATTTTTTTTATAACAATAAAACTAGCTATAAAAAACGTGATCGCAATTTAGACAGAATTTAAAGAAAACAAAAAAGATTCTGGCCAAAAGAAGGAAAACACAAAAGATCTGTGAAATTTTAATTTTTTCAACAAATTAGAATTTAAAAATTCTTGTGATTTTAATATACATTATAAATAATTCATAATTTTTTTTTTACCCCCATGCATCCCTCGAGGAAAATAACTAGTTTCTTACGGCAAGAAAACTAGCTATACTACAAATGATGGGGTTGAAAGCTTGGTGCTCATCAGCCAAGTCAATAGAAAAGTCAAGTCAATAGAAAGCAGAAGCGCTGACTTGGTTGGTAAAGCCGCTTCGGTAAGTTCACGCTCCTTGCCCATCCAGTTTCGTTGTTGCTTCTTCGTCCTCGCCAGTGAACTTACGAGCTAATTGTTATGATGTGACGCTTGGAATTTTATTTAACAAATATTCCATATATGCTAATTTTTTTAATACTAAAAATCTAAAATATTTGATATCTAACTTATTAAAATAATTTAAATTCGTTGGATTTTAAATTAAAATAATTAACATTAGGATAAAACTTAATTAAAAATTCATTATATCAGCAATTATAAAATTACAAATATAAATTAAATTAATATATATTTTTATGATACAAATTGTTATATTTTATATCCATATGAATGTGTGCTCACTGTATAGCGTACCATTGTGAACTTTGTATTGTAGATTAGGCCAAAAATATTCTAAACATATTCCGGGAATGTGGAAGCGGTATACTTCTTTTAAGATCCTACGTCCCAAGAAATCACGTTTGGAAGCCCAAATCGCTCCTTCGGCTCGAAAGAAGTAGCAACTCGCCCCAATTGCAAGAAAGAAAGGTCCCATCACCCCATTTAGCCATTTAGGACTTTGGGGCGGATGTGACATTTTCAGTTTTTGGGCGCTTGAGCGAGCTTATAACATGTAATTATGTGTGTGGAAAAAAAAAAAAAGAAAGTAATTTTTAAACTTGGGTTTCATGTAACCTGCACTGAGTCCTAAAACAAACAGAGGGAAAAAGAGAGGCAGAGATCGTAGGTTTTGTGCAAAGCTATATTCTGATTAATTTCTTTGCAGTTTCTGTTCTGTACAAAGCTAGAAAACCCTAATTGACAATGGTTACTGCAACTGATTCTTCCTCTAACCATCACTTGCCGACTAGTGCTGGGGACACCAATAGCCCTAAGTTCCCGCGAAAAAATCTGCCATCTCCGTGGGCTCAAGTTGTACGAGGTAGTGAGTGCGAATCAAATTCTGGTATTCATCTATCGCCGCCGTCATCGTCTTCCTCTTCGTCATCCCTCACTACCTCGGTGCCCGACCAACCTCCATTCTCTGATTTCTCTCCGAAGGCAGCACCTGCATCGCCGCAGCTGGATAATTCTAATGTTGGCGCAGACAGCTCTGATGCTCATGACGCCAATGCGGGTCGTTCTAAGAGGCCCGCTTGGAGCAGGCCTTGTAGTGGCGTTGTTGAGGCTGGTCCTGTAATGGGTGCTGTCTCTTGGCCCGCTTTATCTGAATCCACCAAGACTTCGACTAAATTGTCAGCTGACTCGTCCTCTAAGACTGCCATGGATGGATCACTCTCCACTTCTCAGGTTTGGTTCCAATACTTGCCCTAGTTTTATGTCTAGTTGATTGGAAAGGGTAGAAAGGGATGGTTGGAAGAATCACCTTCTTTCACTGACGAACAAAGTTATACACGTAGCCACGGAACTATCGAAATTTATAGGTTCATCGGTTACCAGAACCAGTCGTTTAAATTGTAGTCTCCTTATTCCTGCGTTTGTCCGGCAATCAGACCGGATATATATTTAGAGAAAAAAAAAAAGAGGAATCTTATATACTCATGCATGATCTTGCCATATTTTTGCAGGGGTCTGGCACTTCACACTCCTTTCATAAACAAGCCACTAATAATGCAAAGCCTAATTCTGCAACAAACTATAATATGCATCATAGACAAAGATCAATGAAGCGTGGAGGTAGCAACAGCATTGGGCCTGGTCATGCACAGAGCAGTTTCTCCAACCCTCCCCCACCTCCACCACCACCACCACCCTTTCCTGTATTTCCGATCCCGCCAAGTAGTTATCGTAATGTGGTACCAGGGGTTCCAGATCATTCTCCAAGAGAAATCCCTTACAGGAACAATAACTGGGATACTAGACCACCAGTTGGGGGTTTTGTGCCTGCGGCGAATGATCATTGGAATTCCTCCCGTAGAGGCAATTTTGGGCCTCATCAACGTGGGGATGGATCCTATCATAATAATCATGGGGGCAGGCGTGACCAAGATCGTGGAAATTATGCAAATACTAGAGATGCTCATGTACACCAACAGAGGATGTCTCCTAGGGGATTAGTGAGGCATCCGCCTCCTAATACTCCTGCACTTGTTGCCCCTCCGCCCATGGGACCCTTTGCAAATCCCATGGGTTTTCCAGGTCAATTTCTTTGCTCTATTTAGAATTTTGCTTCTATAGAATAAAATAAAGCTAATGTACTTTCTCCTCCTTTCCAGAATTCTATTATTTCCCAACATTACCACTGGAACCATTCAGGGGTATGCCATTCTTTACTCATGGCCCTCCTCCTGCGATGTTCTTCCCTGTTGCAGAACCTCCTCTGACCAATATGATAGTGAACCAAATTGATTATTACTTTAGGTAAATTAATTCTGCTTTCTGTTGTTTGTTTTATCAGTAAACACTATAAAATTTGAATTTTCTATTTGTTCTTGACAGTGATGCTAATCTTGTGAAAGATGAGTTTTTAAGATCCAACATGGATGAACAGGGTTGGGTTCCTATTACTTTGATAGCGAGCTTCCGTCGCGTAAGTTAATTGTGTTTAATTAGGCATTACTTTCATCATTTCCTCCTTAGATCCTTTGAATATATTATATTATTGTGTCCATATGTCTGTAATATTTTACAATTAAAGTATTATTGTAGAATTTATATACAGTGATTTCTGTTGTATCTTTGTCGTATGGCTAAACAATTTCTAGGTTTGTACTAGTTGTTTGCTTGCAGTGGCTCCCCACAAACACCTGGGGGGGGGGTGTATAGATTGTTACCTTCTAGGATTTTTCCTTAACAAGCTGACACCATGATGCTTATTTCCTTGCAATTAGTAATAGAGGGTGAAATTGAAGGCAATATCTAACAGCATTATAGAACTGAAAAATTAGAATGGAATTTTTTCTCCTTGGTGCATATTGGAAAATATTTTTCCTATATTAAATTGTCTAACCTTAAAAGATTTCTCTTGATGCCTCCTTGACTTTGTATCTCGCAAGTAAAAGGAGTAAGTGCTCTTTTCACTTTTCTTTCATATCTTCATGATAAATAATCCACCTTTAGTTATGCTGTCTGGAAGAAATGTGCAAATTTGATTTGGTTACTTGAAGTACTTTGTGATTAATTCTTGTATATCCTGTGCATAAAGCTTGATATTTCTTGTTTTTAATGGCATGTTGTACAGCCTTTCACTTGTTGTTTGTGCAAGATTTTTGTTACTATGAAAAGTAAGCTGCCATAGGTAGAAAGGGTAGATAGATTAGAGTATTAGGATTCCAATCCACATATATTTTTTAAAATAATTTATATTAATATATGTTCTATTATGTGTTGAATAATGCAATATTCTCGTTGTCCTTTCCCTTGAAATCTTTATATTGAACGTATACAATGCCTTTGATGTTAAGGATGGAAGGAGTTGATTGGGAATAGCTATGTGCTTTAGCAGGCTTTAGATATGGTGTTCAAGTTTGTTCTCTACCTTGTATATCTTTTATGCATTTCAGGCTAGTATAGTGGTTGAAACCTGAAAAAGATATTGATCCTGTCATTCTAGGAAGATTTCTAAAAGCTGAAAGATCATCCTTGCCATTCAACTATCTCTTCCAGTGTTATGTACATATTTTTTTTTTCAGCCTGAAGTTTCCAAGAGTTCAGATATTTGTTTATTTTATCTTAGGAGAAATGAAGGACATATACTTTTAAGAAGAAAGAAAAGAAAAACTCAATGAAAAAACACGAACTAGCTCCTGGATATCAAAGCATGAAAACTACTTAGGTGGCATTTGGTATGTAGGTATTTTAATTTCCCAAGTACTTGGAAGTGGAAACCTAGTTATGAGATTTGCGGATGTAGGGTCTGTAAAAAATTCAAGGTTCTAGCATCGATAGGTCACACTCATAATTGACGTAGGGATATTGATTCCTTCATATACTCAAAGCATGATGAACTACTTATGTAGCATTTGGTATGTGGATTTTTATTTTTATTTTTATTTTTTGGGGTCTTGTTTTTATGAAAAGTATATCTTCAAGTTTAGTATCAGTTAAATGGTGTACCATCAAGGATGGGGACAGATGAAACTCTGATGTTTCTGATTCTGAAATCATTGGTCTACTGTTATGTTACTCTTCCAATCATGTAATTCTCAATTTCTGGTGATAAAAATATTTGAATTATTAACATTGTTCGATAATGAACTTTCTTGATTTTCCCCTGTACTTGTATGTATACTTGCACTTAGCTCTTTGTGTAACAGAATTATGAGGGAAAGAATATACGGTGTGATTACAGAGGGATGAAAATTCTCTGGCACTTATGTTAATTTAGATGCCAACTCTGACTAAAAGCATTAAAATGAAAATCAGACACCTGTGGTTGGATTGCGTTGTCTTTTTGTTAGAGATGGAAAGGTGGTCAATCTTCTACTATGAATCCTTACGAATATTTCATTGTTCCAGGAGGCAGCTGTATGCTAGAATATTGTGATATCGTCTATTTGTGTGTCCTTAATCTCAGCTCAACCTCCCCCATCCCCCTTCTTCTTCTTCTCTCCAATCACCACTAGAAGAAGAAATTACATAATATCAAGTAGCTTTGAAGAACATCTTATATCCAGGCCATTCTTGTGATCCAAGTGTTCTGAGAGTAAATTAGAATTTGTTAACCAATTTGCGCAAGTTACTTTACTATGTTAACAATATATTTTTATAATCTTTTGGTAGTCTGCATGTGTTTTGAAGTCGCTGTTAAATTTGAGTAGTTTTCATTCCTTTTTGAACGGATAGTTTTATTTTCACTTGGATTTCTTTTTGCAGGTTAAAAGTTTGACAAACAACATTCAGGTGATACTGGATTCATTGAGAAATTCCACCGTTGTCGAAGTGCAGGTAATTTTTCAATTTTAAAAGTATTTTCTATGTAGCAGTTTCTTATCCGATGCACTACCAACGCTTTCTATACATTTATTATCTATTGCTTCCATAGGGTGGCATGTACTTGGGCAATGGTGTAAATTTGAATGTTGAAATAATGATTATACGATTAATTTAACAAAAAGAGCTACTAAATTATTATCATTTTGTAGGTGGTTTTCTGACCCTTATATTTACTGCAGGGTGAAAAGTTGCGGAGGCGTAATGAATGGATGAAGTGGCTGCCCTCGTCTCAGCTTCGGGCTGATTCTGGTTTATTATCTCGGGTTGGATCAAGTTACAATAACCTAGCAGCTGATTTTCAAAAGATTGCTCTGGGAGAAGCTGCTACAGATAAAGGTAATTCAGGCCCTACTTCAGAGGCCTTTGCAGGAAGATCTCCAACAGATTCTTCCAGTCAATCTCAACTCCCAAACGGTGACACCCCAGGGAACACCAGTTAAAACCGCGCCTAATTGATCTATCCGAGCCCAAAATTATTCCAGTTCATTATCCAGTATCCAACCTGGGTAGTACTATTGATTTTTTATTTTATTTTATTCTTATTTCGAGGGGGATGGGAGAGAGGCTGTTTTGGAATGTGATTTCTTCTACAGTCACTGAGCTCGATTTTGGTAGTAATTAAGTCGGAGGAAAAATAAGAATTTATTCATAATTATTACAATCTAAAGGTAAAGAAAGAAGTTAACGGGACATAGAAGAAATTTAGAAATTTGATTGAGGCGGATTAAATGACGTTACTGATTTGTATAGCTTATATTTGCTTTGGATGATTTTCTTGTCTTGTGGTTTATGGTAGCATGTGTGGGGATAGAATCTAGGAAATGAGTTGAGCTAAGCTGTCCTACGGGGACTTTGGCTCTCCGATAGGATGATTTGAGCTGAGGTGCTACTGAGTTTCATGTACCCACATAAGCGCGACGGATTCTGTTCGATAGATTTTGCCATTAGTACTTCTCCAAGGTCTAATTATTTTGATTTTTTATAATTTTGTTTTATTAGATGATTTCCTCATTTATTATTTTTCCTGCATTTCAATGTAGATATTTCATTTTATGAGTATATTTTGTAGATTTCCCATGCCTCACCCTCAATCAGTATATTTTCCTCACCCTCAATCAGTATATTTTCATCCGAGCATCAAAGTTGTTGGTGGTGGCAAATATTATATTCCACCTTGAACTAGGCATTTCTCAAGCAAACTGGAGTTTCATGTAGCTCCTTGCAGTTTGATCAGTTTTTGGACCATTCCTGCTTATTTCTACACCTTTGGTCTTGGAGAACTTTAGAAAGGGAAGTCCTGTTTCTTACGGAGATGGTCTTGCGTTGCGAGGCAAACACAATGCAATGCTGTCTGACGGATTACTAGGAATGCAAAGTTTTTGAGCAATTTGTCGCGAAGCATTCGCGTAAATAATCAATTATACATGCATAAATTCGCTGTCAATCCCTGCCTGTTTCAACGTATCATTCAATTTGTTAATGCATCAGAAGCTTAAGCCAGAAGGAAAGGGATTCTTGACAAAGAAAAACGCAGGTAAATGTATATTAGTGTTTGCAATGGTGCAACGCAATTAACAATCTTACTCGGTCACCTTTGTATACCGGCCGTAATGAATAATAAATCTTTTATAATTTGATGAGCACAATATTTGAAACAACTTGGGGAAATTTTTTTTCTTATTTTCTCAATTTTATTTTAGATTTTATTTTAATCTTTTAATTTGGCATTTTATCCTGGCCATAATGAATAATAAATCTGTCAATCTAATTTGATTTTTTTATTTTATTTTAGATATCACCTCCCTTTCCAACAAACAGGTCTTGTTTAGATTCTCAATGACTTTTAACGCCGACGATCTTTGGTCATTCTGGATCTCGTTTGTCATAGTACATTTTCTTATCACCTCTCAAATCCACAAATTATTTCAATTTTACAAAATGTAGCATTCAGATAATGAATTAAAGGATGAAAATGGAACTTGAAATAAAGTTAAAAATACTAAATTGAAGCAAAATAAACTGAAAAAGAAAAAAATAAAACTTGAAATAAATTTAAAAAATAAAAAGCACATGTTTGTCCAAAGATTTATGATATTTTACCTGGTATTATTATCGTCATCTCTTTTCATTTTCTAATCTTATCTGCTCTCCTTTTTTTTTTAATTTCTTTCTACTTTTTTTTTGGTCTCTTTGGATGTGAGCTTTCAAAATATGATGCCACAACTCCAATGTTTAATTTTTAACTTTTTGGAGATAATTTTCAATCTCAATTTAAAATTTGAAAGTTCAAGTAGATCACTTAAATCTCGAATGCTAATTTTCTAATTCATCAATGTATTGGTTATACTACAATTTTGATATCTATTGCTAATTCAGAAATAAAGAAGTAAATTTGTAATTTTAATTTCTAGTATTTTATTTAATTAATACTATAAAAATATAATTTTTTCTTGAATAAGATATGAAATTTTTGCAGAAAAAATTGATATCAAAACAATAATTTCTATCTGACATCATAAATATAATTTTTAGTCACAATAAAATAAAATTAATTTAAAAGATTTGTCATCAAATTAAAAGATAAATTAAAATTTTAACATATTATTTTAATGACCAAGGTAAAATATAAAAAATATATTTACGAAAGCGACCAAAATGTGTAGTAGTAAAGAATAGTTTCGTAGACATTAATTTTAAAAATAAATTAGGGCTTTGAACGAGCGAGTGCTTGCGATTTACAACATAGCGTAAGGCGTTGGGCATAGAAGGAGTTCAATGAGGCAGATGGCTTTTCTCCTGTTTTCTTCCACCGTCCAGTTATGCAGGGAGACTTTGTTCTTTGAGACAGAACGGACGGGAGAGGACTTCAATGGGAGAGAAGCTAAACCCCTCGATGAGAAGCCATAGCTATAGGATTTTGGATTATGTAAATCATGAAATTTGGAAAGAGTACGAGAGAAATATATGAAACAAGGGAAAATAAGTAAAAAAATTAATTAATTGAAAAATGAATTTCATGTTGCAATATTTTGTATGGGCTTACATTAATTATCTTATTTATTTTATTTTTTAAAATATATAAGTTGATGAATGGTTCATTAAGATATTAAATCTAAATAATTGTTAAAGTGATCATTTATTGAGATAGGCATGCATTAAAATAAAATCTGATTAATAGTTATAAAAATATATGCTATCGATTCTATTAAAACTCGTAATAGAAAGGTTGAATGAAAAATTATTTAAATTAAAGGTAGTTTCTTTTTTCACCCTAATTTAGCGTGCTTCCCTGTGACAACCCATCTAAGGAAAAAAAAAAAGGCTAATCTTGCGGTAACTCAATAACATGTAAAGAAGTTAGATATACATGTAAAATTAATTATTTTTTATAATTATAATTATAAAATTATTTATGTATTCTTATTTATGCACTAGTCTTGTTAATTGTATTGATAATTCATTTATATGTTTTACGTTTCATACTAACCCAGTAATAGTTTTAACTTTAAAAGAACGGAACTCGAATTCGGGGTTGATTTGAGTTGGTCAACACCTGCTGTGGCATGCCGCAAGCCCTCAATCTATCAATACACAACTTCCATAGATTCCAAAATCTGCGACTCTCTCTCTCTCTCTCTCTCTCGTCATTTGAGTCTGACGCAGAGAGCTATGCCAGCATCTCCAGGTGATAGCAGCGACACAGTGGCTACCCCATCTTCCTCACTTGCCCAAACCCCTTCCAATACAAAATCCATGGAAGAGGTCTGGAGCGACATCAAACTTTCTTCTTTTTGTGATTACTCCAATATAAACGCCTTCTCTTCCACTTCCCCCACCACCCACTCTCCCTTTCGCAGATTGGTACTTCATGAGTTCTTGTCTGCAGGGCCACTCATCAGAGAATCTCCTGCAAGATGCCTCGCTTCCACTCTCTGTAATCCCACATCGGCTGCTCATGACCCTACTTTCCTTGGCTCTCTGGGCCACCATCAACCAACTCTCCTGAGCTTGAGCTCCGGCTCTGACTTTCACAAACACAGTCAAGACTCCTCCTTTCTTGCTTCCATCAATGCATTGGATTCTTCTGCCTCTCGCACCAAGAAGAGGACTCGCGATGATATCTATCACTCTAGTGATCAACGCCATAAGCGCATGATCAAGAACAGAGAGTCAGCTGCTCGCTCCAGAGCCAGAAAACAGGAATATCTCTGTCTCTGTTATCTCTCGATCTTGTTAATGATGATAAATTCTTTGAAAATGGGTTCTCTTTTTTCTTTTCTTTTTGTTTCTTAACATCCAGACATTAATTTTTGCAGGCTTATACAAACGAGTTGGAAAACGAACTTGCTATTCTACGAGAGGAGAATGCAAGACTCAGAAAACAGCAAGAGAAGGTGAGCTTCTTCTTCTTCTTCTTTCAATAATTTCAAAACCATCCATCTTGTTCGTCGACTCTTGAAATTTAATTCATTTAGCTGAAGTAACGGATAAACTAGAAGATCGTTTTAGTTTCCATGTTGAGCTTAAAAGAAGAATTTTTTTGTTGACACTTGGGAATAGCGAGAGTGGAGTTTGGTTTATGTATTCGATTCAATCTCCATGTATGCCAATTAAAGAAACAGAAGTGCCCTTGATTCACAATGTAAGACAATATTAAGAGCTTTAGTGATCTTAATGAATTCAAGTTTTATTCTTGGTGACGTTATTTTGGTTGCAGTTTTGCTTGAGGCCCTTCGATCAGCACCTCAAAAAGCGCACTCTGCATAGAACCTTAACAGCTCCATTTTGAGTAGTAAGAAAGCAGCACTTACAAGACCCCACTCCCCTTTCTTGTTGCCTCCAACTTTGGCTTACTAATACCGGTTAATATTTTTAAAAGAAGAGGACTGTTAGTGAAGAAATGGTCTTGGTACTAGGTTTGCTACATCTCCATCAATGGTCTGCAAAGAGTAAAAGGAGGAAAAAAGAAAAAGAAGAAGGGAAAAAAAAATGAGAGAGGAGGTCCAGACGATGTTTGTATTCTTGCTGCAGGCCCACTGTTAGATATTCCACTTTTTCTTTTGAGGAAAAAGAATCAAATTCTGAAACCTTGTCTCAATTTGGATCGAGGACTCATCCTTTTCGAAAGAGCAGCAGCTTTGTCAAATTTGAGTTGTTTAGATTTAGTATGGATGATTTAAATTTAATATAATTTTTTTTTCTGTTTTATAATTTTAATTATTATTATTTTAAGTTAATAATTAAAAAAATCATTTTATATTATATATTTTTTTAAAAAATAAAATATATTAAAATACAAGAAAAAATTTAAATTTGATCCATTTAAATGTAATACAGATGACCAGAATTAAAAGATACATCAAAATGAATAAGTAGAATCTGAGTAAAGAATCCAAATTATGTCTTCTGTTCGCTTGTGTACCAATCTGTTTTTTTGGTCCAATCAGGACGTGGTTGTAGGGGAAAAGGGACTATGTCACGTCCCAAAAAGAAAAAGGTCAAGCATAAATGAATGTGTCCAGACATGTTTGGTTAAAAATGTCATCCTTTTTATCCAGCCTCGCCTCTGTATCAGGACTTTTAGCGGTTGTTCTTTTAGCTTGTCCTGCGCTAATGGCAGTTAATTAGCAGCCTTTGATCAATGGGCGGAGCTATTTGCTCAGTGAACTTGAATTGAAACAATATGACGGAAATTTGTTCATTGAATGATGGTGAAAGTGGCAGTTTATAGTTGGCAAAACGATTAATATTGGGTGGGTCAGGGACTTCGATTTTTCAATTTTTTCTTTTATTTTGAGGTGACAGGGACGAAGACGAAGGAAAACAAACAGTTTCCTGAACCAATTGGAAAATTAGGTGGATTCCCATCCCTTGCTTACCCAATTAAAAACGAGGGACACAATAGGGAAGGCAAATATTGAATTCCACTGCGTAGTAAAGTCTAGAGGAGATTGAACCCATAAGTATGCCATTAATGGGGCACTAAATGAATGGTGTGTTATTCCGTCGTTTAAACCATAAGAGTTGGAACCCATCTCTCTTATTCTGTACGCGTTATAGCAGTGCTACGACATTACAATTTCCAAACAAAGCTCATGCCACTCCAAAAATGGGAAATTAATTTTTGTCGTCATCTGAGCCTTCAAGTGGTGGAGATGGGATTGAAAAATGGTGGTACAGGTAGCGCACCAAACACGGGAAGCAACGTCCTCCAAGCAGTAGGGTTGGTGCTCTTTCTTGCCTCGAACAGTCTATTGGTGCTAGTCTCGTCCACCCTCAATTTTGCTTGCTTCAATTATTGTACTTTTTATTTCTTCTGATTGTTTTGATTTCACAAATGGGATTAAAAGGATAGCAACATCTGTTAATGTTAAAATTCACTGCTAATTTCCATTCCAAGTATTAGGAGAATAATTCTAAACACATGCTAATTCGGAAGATATCTCTGAAATAAACACTTTTCTCTCTCGCCAATTAACTCAAGTGACTGACTTGCTTTATTTTTTGAAAGCATTTACGACTTGAAGAGATTGATTCAATACGTGTTTATCATTTTTCAGTGGCTCAACTAGTTGCTTATATTTGAGCAAAAGAAAATTGTGTATTAAATTCATATATTAAAACGACAAAAAAGAATGTATTAAAGCTATGGAAAAAAAAAAAGTTGTGAGACTTTCTATTTCCTTCTTGTGCCTAATTGGAATCATCTCTCAATGGCCCCCATTCCTAACGTTTTTATAATCATATTGTCGGTATGAATAGTTGCATGGTAATTTATAGTGATGGGGAGGAATATTTTCTTCCGACGAAACGTTGTTCTTACAAATGTTCACGCTTCTGTATATACGATTCTTAAATTTATGATAGCATGTAAAATTAATTATTTGCACAAGTAATTGGACATTCCTTGGGATATATGACAATATTATTTCTCAAATGAATTATGAAGCATTTTTAGGTAAGGCGTCTCATTCTTAATTATTTGCGGTTTGAGGAGAAATGCCAAAAAGGATTTTTTTAAAAAAATTATACTTTCAATCTTTATGGCTTAAAGATTTATGATTAGATACTTCCAATTTATACATTTTTCAATTTAATTTTGACTGTTAAAATTTTATTAGTATTCTATTAAATTTTATTAATCTAACTGACTATCCATTGTTTTAATATTATAAATATATATGATTTATGTTAAATAAAAATAATAATAAAATTAACTCATATAAAGACAAAGATTATAATTATAAATTTGTAAACTATAAAGATTAAATTAAAAATTAAGTGAAACTGTAATAAATAAACGTAAAATTTTTTTAAAAGATAAAAGAAATATTTTCTACAATCAATGAAATGAGGAAGAGCCGAGGGCAAAGTTAATGCAACTGTATAGAGTTGAAAATTGAATTTTCGATTTAAGTGAATGAAGCAAACACGTAAAATTTCGTATTTTCTCGAAGTATAATGAACATGCATTGCTACACCTACAACCAATTAAAATGCTCTAGAAGGATTTTATGATGTACCCAAAAGCCCAACATTATATTACTTAAGTTAAAAGTTGCACAAGCTACCCAATGATCCGTTGTCGTCCAGCGGTTAGGATATCTGGCTTTCACCCAGGAGACCCGGGTTCGATTCCCGGCAACGGAAAATTGATGAAAAAATAATAATTTTTTACCTTCAAGTGTTTTATAACTATCATTTAAATTTTATTATGATTAATTATTTCGTTTGACACATTAAAGTTTATATGGGCCATTAAAGCTTGGGTAAACAATATTCACCCTTTTATAAAGTAGTATATAGAACTTTTGAGTCCTTTTGTCATATAGTTAAATAAACTAAAATTAAACAAATTTAAAATATACTTATCATTTTTCTGCCTTAATTTAAAGTAATGAGTTTTTGCATATATATATATATATATATATATTCCTTTAGAAAAAAGGGCATAGCCATTTAAATTTAAATAACAACTATAAAATATTTAACAAAAAAATTAACTTGCAACAAGTTAAATATTTTTAAGAACTAATTCCTGCATTATTATTAAAAATTTGAAGACTAAAGTAGCCACTCTAAAAATTTAAAAACTAAATTACTAGTTTATCATTTGTTTTAAGGAAAGCATTTGACAGTTCGGAATCTCGTCTTGGAGGAAGCAGCAAGTTTGAGACTAAAGTAAAACTATATATCCCCGCAATTGGGCATAGCAACCGTTAGATTGCCTCGGATCACCAACTTACTTGAGAATTAATTGGGTTAAAAATTTTGAAATTAAAATTGATCATTTTTAATAAATTACACGACTCTTCATTAAATTTTACTGAAATTATACAATTTTTTTTTTAAAGAAACTAAACTTATATACTTTTTTTTTTATCTTTACTAATAGTTTTTCAATCAAAATATACCAAGTAGATAATTTTTTAATAATAATATAATAGTATATTTTTTATTAAAAATCATACAGTTATTTTTAAAAATTATATACTTATTATGTTTTAATTGAAAAACTTAATAATAAAGATATAAAATATTGCATATAAATTTTTTACTTTTCAAAATATACATAATTTTTTTTAAAACAAAAGATTATTTTATACTTTAATATAATTTTAAATTTTTTAACCAAAATACTTTACATTTAAAACTTTTTTAGTTTAAAAAAAATATACATTTAAAATAATAGAAAATATTTGAATAAAACAATTCATAACTAGACTAAAATATTAAAAAAATTATTTTAAAAAAATTTATACATATTTTAAAAATAAAAAAATTATCTATGTGATTTCAACAAAATTAAAAAAAATCTATATAATTTATTTATTTTTAAGTAATAAGTAAAGCTCATGCTAATTAGTCAACTTTGATAAAGTTATATAACAAAATATATTTATTTTTGCATTCTTTGGCATTACATATATTTTAAAACTCCTAACCCGACTCAACCAAATGAAGCCAGTTTCATCCTCACCAATTCAATTGAGCAAGATCATCTATTTATTTCAGATTTAATCAAAGTCAAAACAAGTTGCCGTGTGTGACCCTCGTTTTCTTTAGGGCCCATTTGGTACACTACATTGGATAAGGCCTGATAGGATGAGGTTTGATAAAATTTTAATACTATACAGTATTTGGTGCAATACTGTATAAGACTGGATAGGATAATTTTAATACTATCCTATGTTTAGTGATACACTGTATAACATTGGATAGGATAAAGAATAACTATTTTGACAACAATATCCTTTACTTATAAATATATTATATTTTTTAAAATTTGTGATATTATTTTAATTTTTTTAAAAATAAAATTTCTCATATATTAGAAATAAAAAAATTTATGCTTCATATATACATTCAATATTTTTTTTAAATTGCTTTTCATAAAGTTCAACGTGACAACAAAATTTCAGAAGAATTTATATGGCTACCTAATTTTTAAATGCGTCATATAATATAACAAATATCTTAATTTTATTTATAAAAAAAAACACTAATAAATTTATTAAGTATGCAAAAAAGGTCACCATTGCCAAGGTTCTACAAACACCACAAAAGTGTAAATACCACCAAGTTTTAACATCAAGTACTATAAATTTTAGTTATCTTCAAACACATCCTTTACAAATTGAACTCTATGTTCACCTTGAAAGCCCCAAAATAAATGCACTAGGGAGAGGTTTTGCATAAGTAAACGTCCAGCCTTATCGCGTTCTCTAGGTGTAAGGTCCTCTAATTTCATCAGTTCATCAGCAATAACTCGTGAATCATCATAAAAATCTTTCACAACCTTCACACCTTCAGCCATACACTTGACACTTTCAGCCATGGCACCCATCCTCTCTGCAGATTTTCCAACAACATCTACAAGCTTATTGGCAAAATTGTCTATACTATTTGCTAACATATCTTCTCCTCTTAACTTCTTTCTCACCCGTCTACCTTCAGAATGACTTATTTTTGCCTTATTTTTAGTTTCACCCATAGACATTGATTGATTGACATGTTCAATGTCATCATCACTCAACCTAATGACTTCTTCTGAAAGTTCAGTAGTGTCATTTTTTCCATTACTGTGTTCTTCGTTATCCAAATCCTCAACTACATCAGCAGCAGTTTCAACACTTTTTCCAGTAGCACGATCCTTTCCAAAGATGACCAACAAGCGCTCATAATAAAGAAAAACCTTGGTCCTATAATTCTTCAAGTTTATATCTTTCTGCATACATATAACACAAACATATAGTCATATTGTTGTTAAAGAAAAGAAAAGTAAAAGAACATATAACACAATTATTTTAAAATTTTAAAAACCTTATTCGCTTGGATGTAGGCATTCCAAACATCATCACTATCAACTAAAATCTTTTTATGCACATCATCCCATCCAAAGCCACTTGTGTTCAACATGTCATATAAATTACTATACTCTGTTTTAAGCCTCCTCATAATTGACTCAATATGTGGCTTCACCTTTATGCTAGATTCAAGAAATTTTGCCTCCAACTTTTGTTCTAACCATTTGAAAGTACCTGGTTTAAATTGGCCAGCATCAGCTCTTTTGTTTAAGGCAACTGCCTCCTCTAAGAAGTATAATAATGCCTCAAACTCCTCATCACTCCAACCCCTACGTTCTCCTTTAACTTTGCTAGCTTGTTGAGTACTTTCAGATGCCATACCTATCAAATATATTACAACTTCAACAAAAAATACAAGTAGACCATAAACTTAATAAAATTTAATAACTAAAACTCAACAAAAACTTTAATAAAATTTAACAAAAGTACATTACAACCTCAATCGTGAAAATAGTTATAAAAGTACACCATAAACTTAATCAACAAAAACATAAAAGTGCAAAACATCTTTAGGGTACAATAACTAAAACTCAAAAGATACAATAACAAGTCTAAGAATAACCTCGACGAACAATCCATTCATTATACATCTCATTTGCCAATGCATCTCTCCATGTACTCCATGCTTCACTTAGTTCAATGGTTTCTATGGTATCATGTGGTTCTGCCCCGATCTCTTCATCAATTGGCATGTTATCCAGTTCTATTTCTAATGGATCTACACACATCTCCCTCTTAATCAAATTGTGTAATAGGCAACAAATAATAATAATTTGATTGTGAGTTCTAACAGGATAATAACTTGGACTCCTAAGAATTGCCCAACGCATCTTCAATAGGCCGAATGTTCTTTCTATCACATTCCTAGCTTGAGCATATCGCTTATTAAATATTTCTTGAGGAGTTGCTGGGACATATCCATGTTTCCATTCACTGAGATGGTAACAGGTTCCCCTATAAGGGGCAAGGAACCCATTTCCATTAGTATATCCAGCATCTACCAAATAGTAGTATCCTATTTCATGAACCAAATATAAAATTAACATTTTTATTATAATAAAGTTATTAATTTAAAATTAGTTTTAACATTCTTACCAATTGGAACCTTAAGGCCATTTCTCCTATTAATTGCATCGCGTAATACCCTAGCATCTGAAGCTGAACCCTCCCAATCAGGCAATACATATATAAATTTCATATCTCGTGAGCATACTCCTAACACATTTGTAGCAATTTCGCCTTTTCAACTTCTATATCTTGGTTTATCTACTTCAAGAACATTAATACTAATGTAGGTTCCATCTAAAGCTCCAAGACAACCCTAAAAAAAGATAAGAAAAAGACCTATTACAATATTAAATCAAAATAAAAAAATTTAAAAAATACGATTCCCTAACATAGTTCATACCTTGAACCATTTCCACATATCATCAATGCAATCCTCAGGATCTAGCTCTGGTACCCTAAGTAAATTTTCTTGCAACCTCAACACAGAATTCAACACTAAATTGAAGTATCTACTAACAGTTTCCTCTGAACGTTGGAATTTAAACTTGATTACACGATTTTTAGTGTGGTGAGCTAATATGTGTAAAAACATAGCAACTTGTTCTTCTATTGATACTAACCCATCTTCCTTTAGCCTACCTTCAACACGTAAAAGAGAACACAACACCCGAAATGTATAAGTATTCATTCGGAGTTGTTCCACGCATGCAACATCATCATTTATTAACCTTCTTATGAATTCTACCCTTGATTTTTTCTTTACCTTTGGTATCATCCGTCGCCTTAAGGATAATTTCTCATGTTGTCCTTGAGCCACACGAATGACATGAAGGTACGATATAATACATGCAATTACTATCTCCAATAAGGTTTGTTCCATCATCAAATACACTGACATGACGTTAAGTAGCTCACTTATATCATTAAGCCATCCATTTGGGTCATTTAGCCATCGATTTGGGTCAAGCTTTTTATTAGGATCCATAACACTTAAAAATTTAAAACTACTTATTAATGAAAATAAACATCGTTTTGCAAAACTGTAATATGAAAAACAAAATTGTAATATGGTAACTTTCTCATGAATACAATATAAGATATAAAAGAAAGACTAAAGAAATGTCACAAGGAGAGAATTATTAATATACAAAACAAAATATAAATGTGGGCATATGAATTATTGATATACAACACATAATATAAATTAAAAAATGATACATCCTGTAGCTGGAATTGTGGGCACAGCCTCTCCACCAGTGTAGCTTTTATTTGTTTCAATCAATTGTTGTAGTTATGGTACTTAGTAACTAGCTTCTTACAATAATGGAAAATTCATAACATACAGATTAATCTAGCAGGAAAATCTTAGAATATGCACAAGATCTTCCTAGTGATGCATGTTTTGCTTTCTGTCTTTGGCACTTAGTAGTATTCAATATTCAAAGAAGCAGAGAGCCTTGATCAAAACAAACAACAAAATTATCAAGCGAAGCCATGCAACTAAAAAGTACAAACATAGAAGTTTGCAAATATTCAATAAAAAAAAAAGGTCCAAATCAATCCAATTTTTCTTTGGAATTGATACGGTCAAAGAAATTTTCAGTATTTTAAAATTTTGAGTATAAGTACGCCCATCCACCTCTTCCTTCTCTCACTTACAGGACTTAGTGCAGTACTACACCAAATCCTGTTCCAAGCTAAGGTAACCTTAGACTTGAGCCTAAATCTAACACCTAAAGGTATAAATGTGACAAAGAAGCAATCAGAGACAATCTCAAAAGCTCACTTTACAAATTCAGAAATTATCTCACGACTCATGATTAGCCAAGAAAAGTTGCTCTACCAATTTGAACATTTGAACATTTCTCCTTTTAGTTCTTGGGTGCAGGAAAACTCTCACCATGGACTGTTGCTTAATATATCGGTAGTATGTACCTACTTTAAAGCTAAGTATGAACCATTACCCAAACTAAAAAATTTCTAATTTACAGTTGTGTGATAATTGCTGCATAGGCAAATTACTGCACCAGAGTGTGAACTGTTTCTGTCAATACCTCCTCCATCTCTTGGGATTGGATCCTCTGCAGCGAGGAATCCATAAATTTCCTCTACATTATTGCACAATTAAATTTTCTTTTTGTTTTTTATTTTTGTTTTTAATTTTTTAAGTTTGGTATCTCCTTACAAAATTTCACTGCAAGGGAAATTCATGATATGCGATCCTCACTGCAGAGGATCCCAATCCTCTCTACCAAATTTTGAGATAATTCACTTTAAGTCATGTCAGCACGATTAGAATATCATTAGCTAAATCTTTTCGCATGAAATAGCAATAATGTTAGATAATTTTTTAGCAAGAAAAGGAAACCAATAAACAGGAAATTTCACATAAACATAGAGCAAGATCAAGAGCATCACTCTCTCATAATTAGATGGCACTAAAACCTTATAATACAAAGAACAACTACATAGTCTCCTCAACAATCAACTAATTCCTAATAGGCAGGAGTGCAGACAAATTTAATTCATATAAAGAGAACTATAAAATATTATGTAATAATTCCATAGAATTATAAGAACCTTTTCCTCTCTTCCTTTTTTCTATTATTTATATTTGTTGGATCTGATTAATGAACAAAACCCGTCCAATTTTCAGGCCAGCATTATTAACTGTCCCTAAATAGCATCTGTTTGAATGTTTGGCCAACCATATCGCACATACACTTGTTTAGTGATAAATAGGAGTCGGGTAATAACCCACTCAATCCTTGGGGTTTGAAGTAACCAGAGGTAAAATTTCATCATTCGAATATAGCGGGCACCTTCTTAGACCAATGTAGCACTTTACAAGGTGTTAGAATGAATTATCTTTCTCGACATAAAATGAACAAAACATCAGCCAAAAATTTAAAGAAATCCAACTTCCATAAGAAAGCCTCAAATTAACATGAACAGAAACTATTCAAATTTTTGTATATGAATTCTAAGGGATGTGTAAAGAGAAATCATATGCCTAAAAATAAAATCCAAAAACATTGCTTTCTTTCTAGAATCATCCCTTCTGGAAAGTCCCAATAAACAGAACGATTTCTACAACAAAATGAGAGATCTTTTTCGACAACAAAACGAGAGAACAACGATTTCAACAACAAAACGATTTCAACAATTTTGACTCTGAAGTATAGACCACAAAGCATAGAAAAACGAGAGATCTTTTCTGAAGCATCAATTGAAACCCCAAGATCGAAGAATCCCAGATAGGTTTGCTTACCAATAAGAAGATGAGAAGCAGATGTAGTTGTGTGGCTGGGAGTCTGCAAATGAGAAACAGAAAGAACCAAGAGAAGAGGATGGCCAGGAGTCTACACACAAGAAACAGAGAGAACCCGAGAGAAGAGGACTGCTGGGAGGTCTGCGATGAGCAAGGAAGAGGACAGCTGGGAGATGTTGAAGCAAGGAAGAGTGTCACGTTTGAATGAAAGGAAATGCCGGGAGTCTGCACACAAGAAACAGAGAGAACTGAAGAGAAAAGGAAGAAGCAGCTTCAATGCCGAAACCCGAGAGAAGGACAACAGTAAACGAGAAAGATGATTGAGAGCGTCAGGCTACAAAGGGAAAAATTTTAGGAGGCTTATACACCTAATCTAATCAGGGCTTATCTTACCCCTTCAAGCCTGATTAATTTATCACGTATTTTGATAGATAAAAAAATTATGATGGATAAGATAATACGATACAGTGATGCTCCAAACACCAGATAGCTTCTTGATATATTGTATTATCCTATACTATCAAGGCTTATACGTTGCACCAAACAAGCCCTTAGCATATAATTGGCATTCCTACTTTATATATCCAGAAGGCACAGGCCATTATGTACAATTGTTTGATGCCTTATCCTGAATAATGAAAAAGAGGCTATCATAACACGAATGTATGTATTATTTCGCTAACCGAAAACCAAACAAATCCGTTAACTTTCACTCAAAGGCCCATTGATTCTCTCGACGAACTTCTTCTTCTTCTTCAGGAGTAAAGTCATTCTTTATGTTAAATGTCTTGCGGATTTCCTCAAGTGTTTTGCCTTTGATCATGTCTGCCACTGTCTGACAAGTTAGGTCAAGCAAGCTCTTGATGTTCAGATAATTCGCAGCCTGTAAAGATGCAAATACAGACCAATGTAAATTGTCTATACAATAGAGACAACAAGAATGAACTTTCCAGAACAAATACACACACACACACACACGCCCCCCAAATGAAGCACAAAGACCTTAGCAGATCAACAAAAATAATAATTGATAATTATGCACGTAAATAGCATCGAACATAATTGAGGAATATGACAGAAGCCAAATTAAACAGAGTATTCGACTTAATTGGGAGACAATCTTTTAGCCTTTTCTTCTTTTTTCCGCGTCATACAAAACACCCTTCATGGCATTTTGATTCATCAATTAAGGCATTGCCCAGAGAAACTAACACGAAAAATGAACAATAAAACATAAAACCCCAAAGGAACTCAAAACCCTAACAAAACAAGGGGAAAGAAAATCAAGGGTCACAAAAATAAAGGAATATCCAGAAACCTAACCAATTAATCAGACAGAAGAAGAATAATAATAGGAATGCTAAAGACGATATTATCGTAAAGGAAGAAGCGAGACTACTAACTAGGATAAGATCGAAGATAGTGGCTTGGTCGATTTTAACAAACTCGGAGTCCCATTTCTTAAGTTCCTCGTCGGCATCGAAGGCTTGATCTTCGGGCTTGGCAGGCTCAACGTGCTTGTTACAGTACTGAATGACCTTGGACAAGATTCTGCTAGTGACATTGGGTAGTGGGATTCCATTGTCGGCGCAATCGTCCTCGATCATGTGCTTCAGCGTTTGCGATTGCAGTGCAACAGTCACATCCATCTCGAATGCATCACCATTAGAACTCAACAGCGTTATCTTTTGAGCCGAGGACATGGGTGAAGATCGTCAAAGATTCCGTGAAACCCTATCGCTAACACCCAATTACTCTGCCAACGGAGAAAGTACAAGAGGGATTCTGAGGGGCCTTCACAAATCAGCTATCCATTGTAATTATAATTATATAAGCATTGTTTTTAGTCGAATTCATAATTTAACTAAAATTTTATTATATGAAAATTTTATTTGTTGAAATAAAAAATTAATTCTTATAATAAAGTGTGTGTGGGTATAAAATGATTAATAATTAAAGTTGAATAATATATTAAAATTTTTATTATAAAATGGTACAATCTCAATTATTAAGTTGAGATAAATGTGTTATATTTGGTTAAAGATAAACATATTTTTTCACTACTTGAGTAATATTCTTTATGCAATTGCTGAAACTTTGTCTTGGGGTTTAATTCTTTTTAAATAATAAAATCTTAAATGTATAAGATTAATATGAAAGGATATATTCTTAAGATTATTAAAAAAATAAATTATAATAATAAAAAAGCATGATATGATATATTTAAAAGTTCTTATTGTTTTAATTCTGTGGTAGTAAAGTCATTTTTTAATATTCAAGGATTTGAATTTAAATTGTAGTCAAATTGATATAATATTTATTTTTAAAAAAAGAAAAACACATTTATAATGGCACATTCTTTCATAGAAGAGAAAGAACTCTCGTAATAGAAGGAGGAAAAAGTTTTCGTATATAAAAATACCATAAAAAAATAAGGTTATGTTTGGTTAAAAAGAAAAAAAGAGTAATGAGAATGAGAGTTTAACAAAAATGTTGAAATATATCTATTATATTTTTATTATTATTACTCAATAATATTTATTTTTATTATTTTTAAAAAATAAGAATGCAAATATTATTTTTCATCCTACATACTTTTTTTTATTTCTATTCTTTTAATTACCTCTCCCATATATCAAACGCAAGCAAAAGAATTAAAAGGAAAAAAATGACAGCCCCAACACCTGGTCCGAATTTGATGTTTGTGCAGCCTCTAAATTGTCCAGATTAAAATTGGACAACTTGGATTTCATTTATTTCTTTGATTTTTTTTATTCTCAATTATTATTTTTTAAATTAACGGTTAAAACATTATTTTTATTATGCATTTTCTATCTTCTAATATCCAAAAAAATTGAAAAACAAAAAAAGATATAAAATATAAATAGTTTAAATTTAATCTAATCAATCCATAAATTATACATTACAATATTAACACCAATGCTCAGCGGCTAGCTTTGGAGAAAAGAGAGAAACCCCAGTAGGATGTTCAAATGCATCTCCCATTATAACCTTTTTTGTTTTTTTGTTTGGCTTTCATCTCCCATTATATTGAAAGTAGTTGCATGCCATAAGACCTTGCAACATTTTAAGATCCTATGCCCCTAAAATTAAAAGTGGTTTGGTTTTAGTAAAATAAATTTCTTTTTGACGTATGCTCAAAAGTGGTTATATTAACATAATTATTACGTCGAACAGTAAGAAAAAGATACATAGTGATAATCCATGTTGAAAAAATCGGACTGGACCGGCCGGTTCGACCGGGAACCGGTCCCTGGTCTGGTCCGATCGTGGTTGAAAATCGGTCAAGCAAAGAACCGGTCAAGAACCGGTGAAAACCGATCAAAAACCGGTCCAAAAAACCGGTTTGAACCGGTCTGAAGCAATTTTCTTTTTTTTTTTTTTAATTTTTTGTTTTATAATAGAATAATTTATCTTAAATAAATTTGACAAATTAAAAATAGGAGGTAATAAAAAAGATGAGGGAGTTGAAATATGAATTTTTTTTTAAAAAAGAAAGAGAATTAAAATGTGCATAATTAATTATTCTTTATACTTTCTTTTTATTATATTCAATTTCCTTTCTCTCAAATATCAAGGTATTTACCTAAAATTATTATTTATTATTTTATTTTTTAATAATAAGTAGAATCTTAATATAATTTAGAAATTTTAAAAATTTAATATTAAACATTCTTAACTTTTAATCATAGATAATTTTTATTTTAAATTGAACATTAATTTTTGTAATATCTTAAGAAATATTGAATTAGTAATCAAATATTTAAAATTTACTAATATTTATTTGTTATATTAAAATTTTAATACATAAAATTTTTTAAAATAATATATTTAATTATTACCGATTTGACTACGGTTCAACCACGGTTCGACCAATGAACCGTGAACCAGTACCTCTACCGGTTCAATGACCGGTCCGGTTTTAAAAACATTGGTGATAATATATCAAAATATATTAACTAAATTAAAATATAAATATAGCAAATTATTTCAAATTAACATTTAATAAGCAATTTTAACATGTTATCATCACATATCTTTTTTTTTAATGTGTCATGTTTTGATTGATCTAATGCAATCACTTTTAAAAATATATCAAAAAATTCACCTTTTAGTAATATTTTGTAAAATTTAAATGGTGAATCAAAATAAATTTTACTTTAATTTTAGTTATTTATTTGCATTAATTTGGTCCCTTAATTTTTTTTTGGTTTTGATGTAGTTTTTAACTCTTAATTTGTATCATATTTATCTTTTTTTATTTTGGTTATACCTATCAATGACTATTTTAAAATACTTTAAAAAAAAATAAAGTGATCATTTTAGAACACTACCAAAAAAAATAGTAGACTATTTTTAAACAATAAGTGAAGTTAAAGGAAAAATATTATAGAAATTGAAAGTTAAAAAATCAAATGAAAACATTAAAAAAATCAAAAGACCAAATTAAAACAAATAAATAAGTTAAAAGACTAAAAAAAAATAGTTAAGCCATCAAAATAAGGAGCATTCACCGATAATACGAACCCCTATTTAAAATGTACATATTCATACATATAAAATAAGATATATGATATTTTATAATTAATAAGTATATAGTAAAAATTATTTTTAAAAGAAAATTTGTATTTATAAGTATGAAATGAGCCAATAACAAAAAATGATGTGGGTTATATAACTGGATGAAAAATAATGAGCACCTGAACAAACCAAAAAAGTACATGACAATGTAACCTAGTTGAAGATAATGATCAGGAGGACCAACAAGGGCGAAGCATTAAACCAGCTATTTTGGAATTCCCATCAGTTGCATACGCAAGACCTGGCTTCAAGCAGAATTTATCACCAGGTTAAATTTTAGATAGGATTCAGCCCGAAAGAGATCACCACGTGCCGAATCTCCAATCATCCCATCGAGGCTCATTTCCCAGCCAAATGAATCTTCAGAGATATCAGACATGCTCACGCCCCATTGTACAGATCCGGGATTTAATTTGTTCATCTCAACCCAACCTCCAATTTTTGTGATGTCATTAAGTTCTGACTCCAACATCAGGGCAATAGATCCAGTTGAGAATTGTGTCTTGGTTTCCAACCATGGAAATGCTTCATATGCAGTTTCAGAGACTATTTGTTGTTTGGATGAGAGTATTGGAATCGTAAGAGCTCCAAGTTTTGAGAGTTCACTTGATGAAAGAGGCACTAACGAGACCCAGAAAAGACAGCTTCGTTCCTCTAGGAAATTGACACGGAAGTTCCGCGAAAGTGCTGGACCAATTCTCCTTTGTATTAGAACCTAACTGCATTCCTAGTACAGATACAAATTGAGCCAATGAAGCAACCATGTTTGATTTTCTCACCATCATGCCAATGGCACTACCAATGTGCTGATTCAGTAGGGGTGGTCCGACAGAGGAAACGTCTGTAAGGCCCTTTCCCTGCTTAATGCACACAAACATATGACGCAATCAAGGGTCCCATTAACAAATGATAGCCAAAACCAATATAAATAAGGAAAAAAAAAAGGAATTACAGACAAGTCATTTTTTGCATGAATATATTTTCACTCTAAGCAAAATGGTCACTACGACAATAATATGGCGCTCGCAATTTCCCAATATATATGGATGCAGAGAAGACAAATCAGGAGAAAAAATGTATCCAGTTGATTTTAAAGTTATATCCATTGTAAAGGGCAACATATTTACAGCGCAGACATTGACGACTCCAGATTAAATTTTGAGAAGAAGGCAAGTTAAACCATATATTCATCGAGATACACGTGACTTAACATCAGAATAATGAAAACTATAGTCTGGGGACGGCCAAATACAAGAACCGAAGAACCTAATTGGTGCAAATTCCAACATTTTCCAGGTCAAAGGCTAAAAATTCACTTCGTTTTTTTTATAAATCCTTATATGCTGTTTCAATGTTTTCCAGCACTTGTAATAACTAATATTTTACACAATTACTATGGAGAAGAACTGACTATTAAAAGTTTGGATTTGGCACTCCTAAAAAATTTTCGTTCCAGTAGTAACAAGTTCTCAATGTGAACATTACTAAGTTGTCAAAGAAACAAATAAGATTGTGTAGTACCTGGTGGAAAGAATTCGCAGCAATTGCAACATCTTTGCCTTGAACTCCCATAGGGATAGCCATCACAGATAACCAATCACTAACTTTTGCCATATAACAGAGTTTTGCCAGAGAAAGTGGGCTTCCCAGAACATCAACGTACTATTCCTTACCTTTCTGGCTGGCCACAAACTCTGCAACAAGAGTATCCTTATGCCTGACGTTTGCTTCAAAAATTAACCTTGAATCAACTCCTGTCCTTATTCCAGCTCTACTTGTTACGTCTAAATTCTGCTGACTAATAATATTCATCATCAACAAAGCTCCTAGGAGATCCACCTATCCCCTTACATGGGTGGTAGCTTCTCGGAGTGGACCTCCTATGGAGGGTTTATAAGAGGAAAGCATTCTCTTAACCTTGTCTTATCTGTCCTTGAGTTTCACAAGATCTGAAAAAGCTTCTCTCCGTAAACGTTTTAGGATTTCAATTTGAAATTATTATCGTGTACACAGTTGTCAAACACACCATAAAGAAACCATTACCTAAGGCACAGCTAGTTTGTCTATAAAATACATAACGGCAAGGGATCAATCATAAGCCTTTATTGACAAAGAAATTAAAGACACAACAAAGGAACATCAAGCTCCAACACTTTTTATCAATTTGTGAGTTTGAAATATTCTTGGGATGAGTGTAAAAGTACATCTTCTGAAATTGTAAAGAAATACGAAAGATTCCTTGATTGGAACCTCTAGCAATACAAAGTGAATGAAGGAATTCAGGAAAACAAACAGAACATCTGCAGAAAAGGAAAAGATATCAACCAACAACATGTACGTGGAAATCAATAAAATAGGGGTAACATTAGGCAGCATCCGTTTTATGCTTGGCATCATCCTTTTTTTTTTTTGGGGTGGTATCAACCAATAACATGTACATAGAAATCAATAAAATAGGGATAGCATTATGCAGCATCCGTTTTATGCTTGGCATCTTCTTCTTCTTCTTCTTTTTGGTGGGGGGAGTGTCACATGTAAATGGAAATCAATAAAATATGGGTAACATAATGCAGCATCCGTTTTAGCTTGGCATGAGCATAAAACGGATGCTGCATTACGTTACCCCTATTTTTACTACCATCCAATATTGCAACGCAGCCTAAATTTTCAAAGGCACTGAATTGGACTACAAGTTTATTCCTTAATAAAACCAACGGAAAATCCTTTTATTGCAATAACTAAATAAATATATAAGAATGGCTTATTATTCAAAATGCAACGAATAGCGCCGCCTACAACAAAATTCTTGATGAATGCATGTTGAATCAAACATGATAGTTGAAGTGAGAAACATACCGGATTGCGAGAAGCAGAGTTTCGGTGGCCAGGAATGAGGCCGGTGAAGAAGTCGTGGCTTGATTTAGTAAAACATTCAATTTGTCGAAGACAGTACCAAGAGGATCCATTACCACAACCCTAACAAAAGAAAGAACTCTAACTGCCCCCATACAAATCCCGAAACCTTTGGGAATTTCCAAATTGTTCATCCTTGTTTGGTGGAGTCTATCCCGCCCTACGCCCTTTCACACTCATCGCCTCGCACTTCACCTTTACATTACCCCATGGTATTGAAGCCTGCTCCGACACCGTCTTTAGCAGTACGAATGCCCCAAGGCTTAATATAATGGTCCGGCTTAGCTTTTTATTGTCGTTTCCTGTTAAGAAAATTTTTATATAATTATTTAAGGTATCCTTGGTTGCATATTTATTGTAGTTTTTTTATGTAATTAGAGATAAAATCTATGTGTAAAAAATTTGAACACGAAATTTATTAACAAATCAATATATTTTATTATCTAATATATAGAACCTTCATGTTTGTAATGTACTTAAAACCCAGATTTGTCGGGCTCCAAGTCCATATAGATCCCTCAAGTTTGTAACATTATTACTATATAAATAAATAGGTTAATTTGAATGTTAGTAGTAGTTACTTTCCAGAAAGTTGAAGCCCAGCCAACTAAAAGACTGGAATAGGTAGGAAAATCGTACCGAAATCATCTCGTGCTAGTATAAGCTGTTGGATATGACGCTGTTAGTACTTTCTTCTCCTATAATTCCTCTCAGCTTTCCGGTGTATTCTTTAAAATTTTGTAGTTGGGTGGATAGTAGTAAGGCTCCCTGGCATATTCATCATTCACATAACAGAGAAGCATACAGAACTAACAAGTTAAGGCAAAACAAAATAAATTTGCAAAATTAAATGAGTTTATCAGAAGGAGACCACAGATAAGTTCTAGAATAGAAGTAATACCAGTATGGCAGGAGTCAGATCGTCATTCCCTCAGCCACCTGAAGCGAAGCAAACTCCGGTACTGAGGTCTTCACTCCGGAGGTTTTGGTCCAGATATGCGGGCAAAGTTTCTTTGATTCCCCAAGCCGCCGCTGAAAGCAATACAGAATTTCAAAATGATAAGGTTAGGCTGGGAACTGAACCTAGTTGGGCTTTTCTTAATGCATGGGGTCGGATTTGTGATGGCCCAAAATTAGCCCATCTCAATATAAGGCTTTCCATTCTATAATTCTTAAATTTTGCATAATTTCTTCTGTACTCTTTATCTAACCCTTAGAAACACGTCAAGGCCAAAATTCAAAAAATTAATTAATTAATTAATTAGTATTTTGGTCAAGGTTTTAAAAATTAAACTAAATATTAAATTGAAATAAAGGTCGCCTTATGGTTTAATAATTCCACTATGGTCAAATCAGAATTGAATTATTTTTTAAAATATATAAAAAAAGAATCTACACATATATAATATTTTACAATTAATATATATATTGCAATTATATATATATATATATAAAGATAAAAAGGTCAGTTAAAATATTTTGCATATGAGAATAAATAAATCTACATAAAATGAGTAGAACCTGCTAAATATTATAAATCTTAATCATAAAATGTTTAAATTTTTATTTAGACGAAAATATAAGAAGTTAATTTTTGACCAATTTAATATCAAACCTAGCTAGTTTTTATTTATTTTTATCAATTCAATCAGTTTTTGGTCAAGTTTTTTAACTGATTTTGAGAGTTAAATAAACTGAAATTATAACTTATTTATTGATTTTTTTAGTAAAATGGGTTAATTCGATTTTTTTCACTCATGATATGGGCCTTTTATTTTATTTAAAATGCTAAAATATTATTTTAAATTTTAAATAGACTAAAATAATCTTTTATCTTTTATTTTGTTTGATAAGTTAGTTGCCTTATCTAAAAGCTGTAGATTGACATTTAAATCAATTTGAGAAAGAAGTTAGAGAGAGAAGTCTCCATAAAACAGTAGTTAGAGTGATTTCATCAATGACTGATTTGTCGAGTTGGATATAGGACATCTGTTTGCCATCTCAACCTTTCATTATTATAATGGGAGTTTAAAGTTTTCACTTGTATAAATCCGATCGTGCAGAAAAATGTGGTAAACTCTCTCTTTTTCTAAAAATCAAGAAACATTTAATCGATTTCCTTCAATTATTTACTTCACTATTGTCTATCCAATAGTTTCAAATGGAAATTTGCTTCCCGTAATGTCCTAAATGAATATTCACTCACGTTTACAAAAATAAAAGAAAAAAACATTTAGCTGGTCAAGAAAAAGGAACATGAAGTGGTAATTGGGAGTTACCTATCAAGTCTAAGGTAGTGTTTGGTTCAATGGAGGGGAGGGGAGGGGAGGGGAGGGGAGGGGTGGGGTTTTAATGATATGTTGTTTGGTTGGGGAAGGGAGGGGAATAGTTAATGGACAATTATGCCCTTATGATATTAGAATTAATTTTTTTTTGTTTTTAAGATATTTTTATATAAAAAATTTGTTTTCTTATTTTTTATTATAAAAAATAATTTTTTTATTTTTATTTAAAAATATTTTTTATTTTCATAAAAAATTATCTTAAACCCTATTAAAAAAAATAAGATCTATATTATAATTTAAATGAGGGGTAATTTAGTCAAATGGAGAAAAAAAATTTTTTTCTCCCCCCCAAAAACCTTCACTTTTGGAGGAGAGGAGGTATTTTGCCTCCCCTCCCCTCCTTCTTTTTCATACCAAATAAGATAAGAGCCTCCCCTTCTCTCCAAATCCCTCAAACCAAACAGACCTTAAGGGAACCTTGTCCCCACAGAATCTTCCAGAAGGTTCTCCTCCTATGATATCCCTTCCATAGGGTGGACAGTTGCACTTAGTAAGCGTGTTGAGATTGTTTTTAGTGCCCATATCGAGGATCAAATCTCCAAATGCAAACACTGCCGGAATTGTTACCATTAACTGCACTAGTTTCTTCCAATTGAAATAGGATTGCTGCATTGTCCCTCCCATTTAATCTGATTTCTAACAATGAAATGACACTGTTCTATCCTTAAATAACGAAGAGGACCAACTCTATGGTGAATGCATTTAAATGTCCCACTCCCACCGATTAAGTAGTTTACCTTCTGTAAAATTACCGTTAACCGTTTCCAAGACACGGGCCATTAAACATAAAGCTCTTAACTATCAAACGTTAAAAAGCGTTCATTAGTATAAGTAACCGAGCTAAATTTGTTTGAAGTCTATATTTTAATCATTGTTAGACGCTGATCTCTTTTGAAATTTTTCTAAGCGTTTAGTCTGTAAACTAATTTATCATTAAGACGCCTATTCTACAACTAAAAGGGAGTATCTGGTACTAAGTCTAAAGCCGCACGCTCTCAAGTGAAGTAAGAAGCCGCGTCGCTTTTCTATTTCATTTCATACTCTCTGAAATGAAGATTCACTGGAGACATGTGGGAACTGCTTACTATAAAGGCTCTATTTAAACGTGGACCACTTTTGAGTAATTATTCATTAGTGTTGAACACTTGAGTATATATATATATATATATATATAGTTTTGAAGTTTTGATATAATTTTAAATTATTTTTATGATAATAAAACTCTTAAATTAAAGTTATAAAAATATTATGATGAAAATAATTAAATATTATTTATTATCTTATTACATTAAAAGTCATTAAATTTATTTTTAATAAAAAATAGCAATTTTTTAAGAGAAATAAATTAAAATCAAAATGGAATATTGTGTTAATAATATTTTAATTGAGCTTATAAAACTATTTGGGCTATAATATCAGAAACTAATTGTTAAGCTCTATCTTCTCTTATTGAGCTTAGTTTGTTATGATAATATATGGGCCACTTTATTGATCTATAATCACATTGTAGCAAAAGAAATTAATGAGGAAGCCCAAGAACTTAAACGGAATAATTTTACCTAAAACTCACTTGATTTAAATTAGTTTAGTCATCACAAGAAGACAAAATAAACTAATGAATAGAAACCAAAATCCAGGACGTGCAAAGAGAAGAAAAAGCATTAGATTTATTCATTCTCTTCTTAAGTCAGGGAAATGTTATTATAATTTGAAAGGTTGCTTTTTATCTACTTGTGCAGGGCATTTATTGAAGAAGCAGTAAGGAAGAAAAAGCAAGTAATCTTCCTCTCTCTTTAGCTCCTTATCCAACTACGAGGAAAGATGAAAGAAACAAAATTCTGAACATTGGAGCCTCTTCCTCTCTAAGCAAGTAGAAAGTGAGATAGGAGACGAAGCATAAAAACACATTAGAAATAAAGAGAAATTAGCAATGGCTAAATCAAAATTGCAATGGCTTAATCAAAGTGCAATGGAAATATTTTCTGTAGTCTATAAAATGGAGGAGATGAAGAATAGAGGTGATATATATAGAGACAAGAATAAAATTAAAAAAAAGTTAAATTAGAATGTAATTCTCCTTGTTATTTATATCAAATTATTTGAGCTAAGTGTTTCGTTATATTTATCTTGTGAAAGTTTTAGAAAGAGTAAACTTATTATAATTTCTTTTTTAATAAGAATTTTAAATTTATACTTATATTTTTTGTAAATTTTTTTCAAATATGAAGAGAGTGAGTTTTAAGATGAGTTTAATGAAAACCCTTAAGTAGAAAAGTTTTGAATAAACTTATATAAGACTCAATTATTGCATTAGTTTAAACTAAGTTAAGAAATCTTATATTGATAGTAAATATGTGTAAAACTATTTCAATTATAATCAAAGTTTGACTAAAAAAAAATTCTTAAAATTTGAAAGGATTGGACATATACATATTTTGTTTAATTAAGATAAATTTAATAGTGTTTATCTTTCTTTTTAACTCGGTCTCTTGTTACTTTGACAGTGTGGAGTTCATTTTAAATGTTGTTGTCTTTCAGTTAATTTTGAAGGCTTGAATAGTTTGATTATATTCTTGATTTGGATATTTAGAGGTAACTTTGTGTTTATTGTTACTATATATGCGTTTGAGTTAACTCTATGAGTGTTGGAGTTAACTTTGTTTATGTCTGAAATGTTATTTTGGTGTTAACTTTGTTTGTATGTGTAATTAAGTTGGAATCGATTCCTAAATTTTTATATACCTAGTAAACTCATCTCCAAATCTATCAAAAGTCAACTCCAACTTTTTGAGTAAGAAAATTTTGCTATTTCTCTCTTTCTACTTAATTCACTTATTTATTCCTTTTTAAATGTATCCTTCAATATATAATTTATCTTTTATTTTATTCCCTTTAAAGACATCTGGCATAAATTAAATGAAGTATATATATTCGATAGATCTCCTGCCAATTTTGGAATATTGATCAATTGATGGGGCTGAAATATTGAATATAAGCTATAAGGTCCAACAGCCACCATCAGATTAATTTGGAACTTGGATTTCATACTTGCATCAATGTTTGAGTACAGATGACATGCATATATTACAATTTGTTCACCTAGTCCGGTGATTTTATGTATTCAACGGGTAATTAACCTGAATGATATAGTGGGAGATCTCTCAAGAAAATCTGCCTATATATGTCTGGAAGATTTCACCAACGATAATCTGGTATGTTCTTTCAGTGGGATGGAAACTATCCCAAAATACAAACTTGGACTCGTCTATGCAGGTTTGGTCTAGATGGTTACACAGTACGGATACCTCTACAGTCCCCGTTCCACAGCATCCCTTGTCCACTACTTCAAAACCTGAAGTTCCCATTATTATTCTTTTAAAATTAGTAATATGAACTATGAAGGATTAATAATTTGTGAAAGGCAAAAGGGCACACCATATTTAGTTGGGTTATTTATGATATAAAGCAATGGGTTGTAAACATCGATGTAGACGAGTCGTGCTTGTGGCAGGTTTTGGTTTAGAGATTGAAGCTCAGCCGAAAGTTTAGCATTGAACAACTTGGATGCCTGGTTTAGTACTCCGGAGCACTTTCTCTCTATTCCTCCAAACAGTGTTCGCTGAGATGGCACGCATCCCAGTGGGGGCGCACTAAACACTCCGATTCTTCTTGCTCCCAATCTATATATTTCCTTCAATTTTTCAAGGAAAAAAAAAGGAAGAAGAAGAAGAAGCAATTAATTCAGCTAATTTATCATTTCAATCTGAAATATATGCAAGAATCATTCAGCATCAAAGTTTAAGCTAGCTGTTAACAGATGACACGTAATTATAACTCTCACCTGAATGAAAGAAGAGGCATATTGCAGCAGTAGATCAGCGTAAGAGAGAAAATCATATTGCACTTTCCTGATTCCAGTGTCAAAATAAGTATTAACGATGTCATTGCTGCTTGCTACCACTAATATTATACTTTTGGATAAGATGAAGTTTGTTGTTTTTTCCCCAAAATTCCCTTTCAGCCTTCCTATGTATTCTTTGAATTGTTGCAGTTGTTCAGATAGTGGTATCACCGACTGCATTCGCGTAGTAACGAAGTAAACCAAATATGACATTATATTTACAACCCGAAAAGATAAGCAGGTTGAAAATTTGCATGGAAAAAATAGACACAGAGGAGATAACAAGGTGTGTGGCAGTTTAAATGACTTTTTTTTAATCAGCGTACCTCATATGCTTTTTATAATTTAAAATTACAGTCTATGATCCACATATATATGTTTACTCCTCCAGTTTCAAGAAGTGCATAATTGAAAAGGTGGATATTTCTCACTGCATTGTATATACCAGTATCTTTGAAGTCAAAGGATCGTATCCTGATCCTCCAGAAGCAAAGCTTACTCCAGTAAGGAGATCACTAGACTGCAATGCAGGGTCCTTATATGATGGTACCAAGCTTTTAATTCCCAATTTTGCCGCTGAATGAACAAAATGAAGACATTTGAGATCGAGAATTGAAAATGAATAGCAAAGTAATAAGTAATTTTATTTTTATAAACTTATTCAAAATAGAAGAATAAAATAGTAAAAAAAAAAAAAAAGTATCGATCAAAGGGTCAGACCGAGGAGGTATCGTCTAAGCTGTTGATCCTTGATTCATTAATCAGGCGGAGTGGATTAAAAATTTTGCCAATTAATTAATTATATAATTTGATATTTTCATGTTTAGGTCTCTCATTATATGATATTTTAAAATGATTTATTTATAACTCATTGTTTAAATCCAAGATACACATTATATTAATTTATGGAAGAATAATCTCTCGTTGAACTCACTAGGAAATTAATGACATAAAAAGAAGATTGCCAAAATGTCTTTAACCAGGTAACCACCTTGTAGATATATATGTAGGGTAACGGTGAGTGTAAGAGGAAGGGTAGGAATTGAAGCGTACCAAGAAAGTCGGAGGGGAGCTTTCCATTAGAGAATCTGCCGGTTGGCTTTCCGCCCTCAAAATCCCTTCCATAAGGAGGGAAGTTGCACTTGGCCAGCGTTCTTAGATCATTGTTACTCCCACTATCAACAATTGAGTCCCCGAAGAAAATAAGCGCTGGCACACTTTCATTCCCTGCCACCTTAACTCTAGCCTCTGTGCAATAAACACACCAAACAAACACCATCAATTTAGCTGACAACTCCATCACCATTTCACTACTTAATTATATCGCACGCACCAGCTACGCAGAAAAAGCTATGCTACCTGTTGTTTTATATACATAGAGCATTATTCAAAGATGTAGCTTTAGCTTCATCTCATCATTCATTGCTCTCACAACCACGAGGATGGTAGCTGTAGTTTATTTTTTATTTTCAGAAATAAAAATTCATTGCTTCCACTTCTCCATCGTGTCATACAATATACCACCAATTATTCTATTGCTTTTGCAGTATAATTGGAAGAGCGGAACACATACATAGAATCACCCAGATATCGTTCTGTTGTTTATATATTATAAAAAATGATCGTGTTGTCCAAATTGAATGCCCTATCCTCCAGACAACAAGTAGATTTTGGTATTAATTAAGTAGGCACAAGCACATGTCAAACTGAATTCGTAGACCAAATCCAAATCTTACTAAATATAGAAAAAAATATGTAAATTTGCTTTACCAAAAAAGGAAAAACATATAAATTCGGCAATGACACTAAATGGTTAATTCCTGAAAGCTTCTTACTATCTGTCATATCGATTCAGATTTTCATCCTACATGTAGCTTTTATAAATTGAAATATATATCAACAGAAAGGTTACACTCCAACAAAGGTACGGGACTAATCCAATTGTCAATCAACTCGGTTCAAGCCCAGTGAACTTGAGGCCCATATTAACTCAACTATTGGGCATACCAATAGCTGTTTTGCACTGAGCAGATCATTTCGAGCACGTACCTGTAATGGAACATAACCGCTAATTCGTTTTTGGCTAACTGCATAATTAACTACCATCCTCCTTTATAAATAGGGGGCTTATCTCCATCCCAAGCATGCCCACTGGAATCTTACTACTCAAAATCTCACTAATTTAAACATTGATGGTGCAAAGCGCAGCTTGACTTCCCTTTGCATTTTTTGTAGGTTTTCTTTGCCATGACCCCGCCTGTTGGACTAGTAAAACGATTGTCAAATCTCAAATTCAGTTCATCAAACGTGTATTACAATTAATTAGGCGATAAAAGTCAACTTAGCTAAAAAATTCATAATATATATATATATATATGAGCTAGTTTCAGGATATATAAAACCACTCTATGAGTTTGACAAGTGGAGTCACAACGGCAAGAACTTGCAAGTAATGCAATGAGAAGCAAGACTCCACTTTGCACCTTCAATATTTAAGTTAGTGAGGTTTTAAAAGTAATTTGGCAAATTAACAGTAAGGTTCAAGTGAGCACATTTGGGTTGGAGATAGTTATCTTAACTACAGATAAGAGAGCTGGTTATTTGCGCAGTTTTCTAGAGACACATGGCTATATTCCACCAAATATGTGTTTCAAAAACGCGTGGCTAGTGATCAATCATGAAATGACTACAATCTCAAGCACACTGGACTTGGAGTAGACTGGCTGACAATTGAGCCAAATCTCAAAATTTATTTATCATATATAGTATTATAATAGCTTATATCTTGTATCTATATTAATATTTAATATAGAAATAAATAAATTTACCACTGACTCATAATGGAACACATCTTTTGTGGCTGAATATTCACGCCAAATTTGATGTTATATTATGCCAACTATCTGATGCAAGTGAGCAAGGTAACCATTTTGAACTGGCTGTTAATTTGGGGTTCATTTTCCGGCGCCGTAAGAATAATAAAGAGAGTTTTTGGTTCCCTTTTCTGGGAAAATACACGCCAACCAGCACTATTATATTCATCACCGTATGTTAAGTCATAAAATATCAACCCAAAATTTTAGTTTATCTTTCTTGGTAAAACTCTCATGTATCTAATAGAAGTTATTAATTTCTATATTAATTGGGTAAACCTTAGAACATAATATTTAACTGAATATTAGTTCTTATTCGCTATGGGAAACTTGCAATGTCCTCCAAAGGCTAGCAATATTGAACCCGACCTGTCTTTTAAATTATGAGCAGTCTAGTTTGTGGGTCAAAACACGCGTTTTCGGATCCTTCTTTCAAATGAATGAGAATTCAATTATGATGGTTTTTTTCACCGACAAAGAAAGAAAAGGGAATTGAGCCTCAAAGTTTAATTCTAAGGTGTCTGCGCTGATCGGTAACAACCAAAAATAAAAGAACAGGCCATGGCAAGAAGTGGCAATTATTACAACTGCATTCAATTTTCTAATTGTGCGGTCCTTATTAATGATGACGAGCCCGAAAATCAAATTATTATTGATTTCAAGTCACATTCGCTGATCCACTCAAATTTGCATTTGTATATATCTCCCAACTACAACTTTGTCCGTGAAATGGAAATGAATTATGCTTTTGGGTTGGAAGAAGAAATTAAAATAATTTAATGAAAGTTGCCAGTTAGCATTAATTTTGAAAGGTAAATGCATCTGCCATAATTAAGTGTCGGGTCAGCATCTGCAAATTAATGCATCCGACCCTTAAATTTAGTGGCTTTTTGGAATTTTTAGGAACTTTTACTTATTTTAAAATTGGATCTTGTTAAATAAAACTTTTATAAAAATTATTATAAAAAAGAAACAATTTGTGTTTAACAAAATTATATGACAAATATTTTTATTAATACTATTATATTTGGTAAATATTTAAAATAACATTTTTTATTGTCAAATTACTTAAAATGCTTGTTTTTAAAATGTGCATAATAAACCCCTGCACTTTAGCGCGTAACTAAGTGGTGCCTTAACCCAAGCGAGACAAAAAAAAAAAAAGACTCAAATAAAATCTTTGAAACAGAATGCATAATCATTTACTGAAATTCAAGAGAGTTTCTACATCAACAAGATAACATCTGGATTTACAAGATGTTCGTTAATGAGAACTTAGCTCTCCCTATACAAAGTATTAGAGCTCAGCTGAGTTCAAAATGAAATTAAGACCAACAAGACACCTTATGTGATTGCAAATTTAGCCTATCGGCTATCAAGCTTGCTTCCACGAGAATTTCTTGCGTCATTGATATGGAGGCAAGCTTAAGGATCCAAAGTATGTTGATTAATTTATCTTAGAGCTACAAATTAAAATAAAAGTGAAATGGGTGAGTCATAAAGATTCAGTGACTAGATATAAACAAACCTAAATATATGCAATAATCATAAGAGCAAACTCAAATATATACACAAGATATAAATAATATAAAACTGAGATTTTCCACGAACACAACTACTCTAAACAAGGCTTCACTTAAGAGTTGAAATACCAATATCTTAAAATAAACAGAGACAAATAGGCACCTAACTATTGTGCATTTATAGGCAACCAAAAAGAGAATACTAATATCAATATCATAATAAAACTATACACTAGCAACCGATATATTTATATAGGCAGTCGACAAGATTGATCATAATAACAATACTACACTAACAATGGATCGATATACTTACAAGCGGTTGCAACTAAATAACATTAATTGATATCAGGTAGTTGATATTGTTAGAGATAATAACTAATTTAAAAAATGTGAGTGTGAATGTATTTTCAAATCTTAATTTGGATAGATTTAGAGGCTTTGTAGATTTTTTTTTGTTTGGGTTCCTAGTCAGATATTAATTTATGCCATGTAAAAGATTGAAGTTATTTCATGCATGAATGTCTATTTATAAATTAACTTATAAATGGTATAAATTGACTTGAAATTTTATTTTAATATATGCACATGTTAATAGGGATCTTGGGATAAATTTTAAAAGTATAAATTTATTATTTTTGATGTGTCAATGGCTATTTTATTTGTTTTAGAAAAAGAGTAAGTTATTGATTCTTTTCTATTGCTGTATCATTTTTATTGAACTGAAATATTAAAATTGAATGTTTTTATATTTTTTTCTCTCGTTGGTCATTCAAATAACATTTTTTTAATTAAAAAAATTATGAGTATTCATTTTTTTTCTCTTATTATTTTTATTGGAATACAATTTTTTGGAACTAGAATGTTAAAATTGAATTATTTTAATTTTTTTATTAGTAATGTGTTTTTCTATTATTGGTAATTAAAAATTTATTTTTAAATTAAAAAATTATTATTTTATAAATTATTATTAGCAAATAAAAATAATTATTTTATTATATTTTATTATTAATTAATTAAAAAATTATTTTATTATTTTTTTACATCAAGGGTATTATGGTCAATTGATTATTTTTATTTTCTATTTATGCATTGTTTTCATCTAACCAAATGCAGGAAAGAAATAAATATTCCATTCCTTTCTATGCCATATTGAACATGGTTTCGACAACAAGATTCCATTCCATTCCCTTGTTATTCCTTTTCTCATTTCTATTCCCATCAAAATACTTTCTACATACCAAACGTATCCTAAGAGAGCCAAATTAGGACTAAGAGTTTTAAAGAGTATCTTTGTAGGATATGTAAAAAATTCAAAGGCATATAAATTTTTAAATGTTGAATCTAATGTAATTAAATCTATAAATGTAGAATTTTTTGAAAATAAATTTATTAATGATTTTAGGGAGATAGTTCATGAGCAAGCACCTAGTAGAGGAAATAATGAAACTACATTTACAAATGTTATGATAGAACCACAACTTGAAATTGAACTTAAAAGAAGTTAGAGAATAAGAAAAGAAAAATATTTAGACTTTAATTTTATTTCTTCTCAAGCTATTGTATTCTTAGTTAAAGGTAGTAGAGACGTTGTTATGCATCAAATAAATATTGAAGAAAATCCAAAGACTTATAGTAAGGTTATTGCATCAAGAGATGCTAGTTTTTGGAAGGAAGCTATTAATGATGAAATGGATTCCATATTGTCAAGCAATACTTGTGTGTTGTTAGATTTACCTTTTGGTTCAAGATTTATAGGTTGTAAATAGATATTTAGATGCAAATATCATACAAATGGCTTAATACAAGCTTTTAAAGTTAGATTAGTGGGTAAAGATTTTAGACAAAAGGAAGTGATAGATTATTTTGATGCATATGCACCAGTTGCTAGAACAACCTTTATTAGGGTATTAGTAGCATTAGCCTCAATTAGCAATCTATTTATTCATCAAACTGATCTTAAAAACACATTTTTAAATAATGAATTAAAAGAAGTATATATGGAATAACTTGAAGGCTTCATATTGCCTCAAAATGAAAAGAAAGTTTATAAATTGGTCAGGTCTTTGCATGGGTTAAAACAAGCACCAAAATAATGAAATTAAGAGTTTGATTCATTTATTTTGTCTCATGGTTTTAGGCATAACGATGCTGAAAAGTGTGTTTATTCAAAATTGACAAATGAATATGGTGTTATTATTTATTTATATGTGGATAATATACTTATTTTTGGGACTAATATGGTTGTTATGAATGAAACTAAAAAGTATCTATTTTTAAGATTTAAAATGAAAGACCTTAGAGAGGTAGATATAATCTTAGGGATTAAAATGAAGAAGCATAGAGTGGGTTTTGCCTTGAATCAATCTCATTATATTGAGAAGGTTTTAAGCAAGTTCAAACACTTGAAAATAAAAGAGGCAAATACACCCTATGATCATTCACATAATTTGAAAGAAAATACTAATAGATTAGTTGCTCAAATTAAGTATACTAGTGCCATTGGTAGTTTAATGTATGTGATGCATTGTTCAAGACGGGATATTTCTTTTGTTGTTTGCAAACTTTCTAGGTATACTAGGAATCCTAGTCATAAACATTGGAAAAGGATTACAAAAGTTCTTGCATATCTAAAAAAGATAAAAAATTTAGGATTGTTTTATAACAATTTTCCTACTATATTAAAAGGGTACATTGATGCTAGTTGGATAAATATTACAAGTGATAATAAGTCAATATCTGGTTGGATATTTACTCTTATTGAATGAGCTGTTTCTTAGGCTTCTAAGAAACAAACTTGTATAATTCATTTCACAATGGAATCAAAGTTTGTTGCCTTAGCAGCAGCATGTAAAGAGGGAGAATGGCCTCAAATTTTGTTTTTGTAACTAGTGCTATGGCTATAGCCAATGCCAGCCATCTCTTTACATTGTGATAATGAAGCAACTATGTCTAAAGCTTTTAATAAGATCTATAATGGTAAATCTAGACATATAAGTCTAAGACATGATTATGTTAGGCATTTGATTTGTGATGGAATAGTCACAATTCAATATATGAAAACAAATGATAACTTGACAGGTCCTTTCATATAAAGGCTCACCAAAGATCAATTGATGAAAACATCAGAAGGAATGGGATTAAAACCCCTCAACTAAAGTCACCAGTAATAAAAAACCCAATCTTTAACTGGACTAAATCTAATTTAAAGATTCAATGGATAACAAAAAGTTACTAAAAAGTGGTTGTGGACACTAAAAAATATTTAATTATGCCAAGTCTAATATATATTATAGGAACTTAAGTGTTTAGAGTAAGTAAAACTCTTAATGAATTCAAGAAAGCCTAAAAAAATTTAAGGTTTAAAAGAATTTCACCTATGTGAACATATATATAAGGAGAGGTCCCACTCCTATAGCAAGAATTTGAAGTTAGTCCTTGGAAATGTTTGTAAAAAGCTTAAGGTGAAGCATATGGCCATTTAAGTGTTGAAATTTGTTGTGAATTTTTTGAAGTTATGTAAGACTGTTTATGTGATATTTTCGGTATTAATACAAGAATTGTGTTCAATGCTTTTAAGCAACAATCAATTAATTAATACTTTGAAGTGCTTATACTAATAGTAGGTTACAAGTCGAAAGACGTCTATTTTATGCATAACTTTATGAATTAAAGAAGATATTTAGTTTTCAAACTAAGGAGATTGTTAAAGATAATAACTAGTATAAAAACTAAGCTATGAATATGTAAGTGTAAATGTATTTACAAGTCTTACTTTGGATATATTTAACGGCTTTAAAACTTATATAAATGGAAATTCATATCATATGTTAAATTAACAATTAAGAGGAAAAGTCTAAAGTACTTAATGTATATTAAATAATCTTTCTATTCAATATTATTTAATAAATGTTCAATATTATTTATTAAATAATATTTATTATTTAATATTATTTAGTAAATATTAAATAATATTTATTTTTAGCACTTAGCACGTAATATAAGCATATGTGTTGAATTGAAATAGATCTGATGGCTTTTATATTTTTAGTTTGAATATTTTAAATTTAAATCTATTTGAATTTTAAACTATTGTATTTTACAGAAAAATACAACTGATCATAAAATAAAACACAACTTATAGTTTAAACTTCAAACAGATATATTTCTTCTAAATAAATATAACTCTTTGAAAAAGTTATTTCAATATAGAATTCTTATTATGAATATGAATTAGATAGATTAGAAAAATACACATAGGAAATTAAACGTCTTTTCCTTCCTTCCAAATTTCCTACTTTGCAACTTTGAATTGTTCTATAGGAGAGATTCAAGAAGTTGCTATCTATCAATCTTAAGATGCTTGAGATAAATCTTCAAGATGATTTGTCATATACCCAGCAGCAAACATAATGGGGACAAATATCACCTTACAAAAAGTGTGGATTGACACACGTTTTTAGGCACTTTCTTGTCTTCCTCATATATTTTCTTCAACAGGTACGCTTGTAGGTGACTATAACTAAATCTTATTAATAGATATACATTTACAACAATCATAGTTAAATGATTTTGATAACAAGTTGTTGATATATACATACAAGTGACATGAGTTAATATATTTTCTCTCTCTCTCTCTCTCTCTCTCTCTCTCTCTCTCTCACACACACACACACACACACACACACACATATATATATATATATATAAGTGAAGGAGAAATTGACATATGCACATTGAGATATATTTACACATAGAGACACAAAACAACAACAACAACAAGAAAAAGAAAAAAAATAAGCAAATATATCGAGGGATTCCCATGCTAATCCCTCATTAAGTAGTAAAGGATTAGAACAAACAATAGATCTCTTGCTATATCTTATGGTATATAGTGAGATATAGTGAGGGAGACGCATGAATGTGAGTGACAGAGATGAATGAGAGCCAAAGAGACGAAGGGAGGACTAACCATGAAATGTGGGGCAATAGCAATAGCAACAATGGCAAGCATGGCAACCAATGATGTTAGCAAAACCCATGACGAAGAGTGAGAGAGACGTAAACAAAGCGATGAGAGTGATTTAGAGGTATAAGGGTTAGATTATATATTAATTCTTAGTGAGGGATTAACGAGGGAACAAATCCTTACTAATCTTTTGCTAATTCAAATTAAATTAGTAAGGGAATAATTATTCACTATTTTCTCACACAATTAAGAATAATAAGGAAATTTGACTACTTAAGAGTCCTACATTATTCAGTGGTGGTCTAGCAATGAAGATATCCCTCGTCATATAGGGAGAATATTTCCCTCATTAATCCCTCACCAATTTGTCACCCAAATTTGCACCACCATTCATGCATTTTCTTCTTTTAAAGTGATGGATCTATTGTTGAAGTAGAAACTCATGCATACCCATGCACGCGCGCACACACACATACAAAACAAGGAAAAATGAATATTAAGAGATTCCCTCACTAAACAAGGGGGATTAGCAATAGATAGTAAATCCTTCACTATATCTTGCTATATTGAAGGAAGAAAACACAAATAGTGGCACAAATTTAGGCCATAGGTTGGCTAGGGATTAGTAGGAGAAGTATTATCTCTATATGTCAAAGGATATCTTCATTACTAATCCACCACTACATAACAAGAGATTACCAAGCAGTCGAATTTCCTTGCTATTTTTAATTGTGCAAGAGAATAGTGAAGAATTACTCCTTTGCTAATTTAATTTGAATTAGCTAGGGATTAGTAGGATTCGCTCCTTTACTAATCCGCTCCTACTAATCCGCTACTAAGAATTAATATATAATCTAACCCTCAGACCCCTAAATCACTTCCATTACTTTGTCTACATCTTTGTCATTCCTGTTCATCTCTCTCACTCTTTGTTATAGGTTTCACCAACACTATTAGTTGTCATGCTTGCTATTGTTGCCATTGTTGTTGCTCCACACTTCATAGTTGGTCTTCCTTTCATCTTTCTAGCTTTCATTCATCTCTCACTCACCCTCTCCTTTCTTCCACTTCTCTTCTTTACTTTGCTTCATCAAAGTCTAAATAGATGGACAAAAAGGTTTTGCCCTTCTACTTCCCTAATGAGTCCACTTAAATTAGATAAAATGAAATGAAAATTTTGTCAAATATTGGATGATAAAGTTAAGATTTTTTTTAGGTTATGTCAAGGTTTAGTTTTGGAAATTGATTGATGATGAATTTTGTAGATAAAATTACGATACTATTTCCAAACTTGTTTAGGCAACCTTTAGCAATGTTAGCACTTGATGATTTTGGTACAGTGCTACCAAATCAAAAGCTAAAGATTGGTGTAGTTTTGTCTAGGCGTCAAGCACCTGAAGGTCACAATATGATTTTTGGAATTTTTGGTTTGGATTATTTTGTTTAACTTGAATGGATGTTTTTGTTTCTTTTGGCTAGTGTGTGTAGTCAAACTTAAATTGTATATATAAAAAAAATAGATTACTTGGATCATGCAAAAGGAAGCACATAATGGTTTTAAGGGTGGTCCTGCCAACATCATGAAGTGCAAATACGTTGAACTAAACTTCCAATTTTTTTATCCTTATAGAAATAAGGTCCATCTTTCTCTCCTTTTGTAATTTCTGAGTTTCTAAAACTTGATACTTCAAACTTGTCATAAATTTTGTACAAAATTTTTAAAATAGTTATCTTGTTTATTCTCATAATTCTTACAATTTACAAAAGATGGCTAATTGAACCATTATAGCTATACATGTTTTTTTTATTAATGTAATGCAAAGAAGTTCTGTAAATTTTCTATAAAACCATTAATTTAATGAGCAGGCATGTCCCTAAAATATTTCTATAAACTTATAATAGCAAATGTTGCTCTAGCTATGATTGCTCCTAATTTAGCTCTTCTACCTTATAAGTTCCACTTTTTAATTGAAATTAGCTTGATAAGCTATGCATTGTTGTTATACACATTAAGAATTGATTTTTCAATTTCTCCAACATTTATATTGTGGGTTTGAGAATGAGGTGATGTATCCAAGCTATATGGTTATTATGACAACTTAAATATGTTTGGTTTTGTCATACTTCTATTAACAAGGTTGTGATAAGAAAGCTTGCCTTATGTGCTTCTAGCTGAACATTATTTATGCACATTTATTGTATTATGGCTATTAAAACTTCCCCTTTTAATAGAAGTATTGGTGCAAAATTTCTTCAACTTAAATTTGACAGGGAAGACAAATATATTGATCTCATGTTGGGGTTAAGTGTTGGGTGCAGCAACTTTAATCCTCTCTTATTTTAGCTTCTTATAAATCATATTACTAAACATTTAGGAGACAAGAAGGTTTATCCTAATCCTTTTAAGTTTTCACACTAGTATTTATATAACCTTTCAAAATCTTAACTTGCCCAAAATGTCAAATTAAGCAGGAGAAAATTATTGCATCTCAAATTGTTCATGTTGTCATAGCTAGGATTCCCATCGAGTTCCTTTGTGAAATTCATAATGGGCAAGTATGCAACTTATATTAATTGAGTTCTTCGAGGATAAACCACTTCAGCTTCTTTCCTTTCTATTATTTGGTTTTCTTTGCTGATTTAATGTTGTTCAAAAATTTTCTCCTTTATCTCTTTTTTTTTTCAAAGAAAGTACCTTTACATTAGGCATTGAAGTTATAGTCATCGCCTCTTGCCTCATTATAACATTACTAATTAACTTTCTTCAACATTTGAACTAGTCACTTGTTTTCACTCTTCTTTCATATGATAACCATAATGAAAAACATTAATATAAGGTTATCCTCTTCTTTTAAATAAATAGCATTTTAGAGTTGTGTCTATACCACTGGGCTTTCATGAGTTGTAATGTTGACACCTCAGTGGCAGTTGACACCACTTTGCTATGCATTTAATGGCTAAATTGACCTTGATTACTTTATTGAATCTGCTTATCAAAAGAGGCATGAAAGTGCCACTCACAAATGTTAATACATGCACTTATGCTTTACTGAGTAATAACTAATAAGCTAGTGCTAAACTATTGAATGATAATTAATAGTAACTTTTAAGTATACTTGATAGTGGTACAATGGTCTTCTATAGTAAGTGTGAAACCAATTCATCATGATAAAGAATATATCCACAAGTAGTTGGCAATTAAGAATTTAACTTTTATAACATTAAAAGATCAGGGCCACCAACCAAATTAATGCTGACTTCATATCACCTATTCTTTTTCTAACATAAGAAGATTTGTGTCATAATTCATATTAGAGTCTTAGAATTATTGTAGAGGTGTCATAGAATGAGATTATGATAAAGAAAAATGAAAAGTTAACTTTTAGCTTAGATCCAATATCATGATTCTATTATTGATGAGCGACTACCTTAAGTACAGGACTATCACTCTTGGAGAAACTCAAGTCTCAAAGGGTCTTGAATTTCTCGAAGAGTGATTGTTTAGTGTTTAAAATAATTGGTTATCAACATTTAGGTTTCTTAAAGAGTAATTATTCTGTGTTTAACATAATTGTTCATCAACAATGAAATCACCATCGATTCTAATCAATAGTTTGAGAATGTGCTTTGGAAAAAGTAAAATTGTTTCAATCTACTAGATTAAAGTTAAATAAATGCTTCGCGTGCAGCGCACACAAAAAAAATGAATAAAGTGAATAAAATCTCTTTTCAACATAAAACATGCTTTCAATAAGTACGAGCTAAATTTGACATCATTCCAATATTAATGTACAACACGATAAGTAGGTATTGTAACATTTTAAACCCAAATTATAATTTTTTAAACCAAAATTGTAACTTTGAAATCTAGAATCATTCTTTTAAAGACCCTAAAAATATTTTTGGATAGAACCATAGGTACACACACAAAACATGAATAAAGTGAATAAAATCTCCTTTTAGCATAGAACATGCTTTCAATAAGTATTAGCTAAATTTGACATCATTCCCAATATTAATGTACAACATGATAAGTAGGCACTGTAACATTTTAAACCAAAATTGTAACTTTGAAAACTAGAATCATTCTTTTAAAGACCCTAAAAATATTTTCGAATAGAACCATAGGTATTTTACAAAATAATTATTGTCACACCCAAAAATGCGACCGCATAGCACTAAAAAAAGAAAAATTTTGATTTGTGATTTCCAAAAAACGAAAATTGAAATCGAAGTTTTTCTTTTTAGCAAACTAAAACACATCAATGAATTCTAAATTTATTTTATTTGCTAAAGATAAAAGTAATTTTTATTTTTTTTTCTTTTCACAAAAAACAAAAACAAAAACAAGGACAAATCCAAAAATTGAAAAGACTTAAAAAAAGAAAGAAGAAAGTGTTATTTTATTTTCGTAATTTTAGCTTGGGTATCTTACTTTTACCTTAATTAATCAAAAGTAAAAATAAATTAAAAAGGTAGAAAAAAATCATAAAAAATGAGAAGAATGAAGAAGTAAAAGTAACTATGTCTTCTGTAAAATAAAATATATCAATCAACTTCAAAGCCGTTTTATTTGCTAAAGCTAAAATTATTTTTACTATCTTTTTCTTTTCATTAAAAAAAACAAAACACTAACTATCAAACATGGCATTTGTTTCGAACTATATGAACTTTGATTCCTCTCGAAGGGTACGTAAGTCATAGGTGCTTATTCTAGGTCAAATCCACCTTTATAAATAAACATTTTCTGTTAATTTTATTTCTTTAATTTTTTTCTTTTTTATTTCGCTTTTACTTTTATTTCCATAAATTCTTTCTTTTCTTATTTTGCATGTGATTTATTAAAATAGAATAGATGCCATATTAATTCTGTATAATTAACTTAGAATAACCGTTTTTAGTAATGGGTGTTGTGGAGTGCTTAACACTTTCCCCACTCACAATCGACCATCAAATCTATTATCTGGTTCGTAGACTATTTTCTTACAAAAAGACTTTTCTAAAGTTTTATTTTTTAAAAATAAAATTTTGGTGGCGACTCTAGTCTAACTTTGATTTTAATTTTCGTTTTTTAAAAATCACAAATCAAAATTTTTCTTTTTGTGAAGCCACACGGTCATATTTTTGGATGTGACAATTATAATTACAATAATGTAAACATAGAATACCCATTCACAATTGATGAGGAATATAAGTGAACTTTGAATGGTTTCAATAATTCATATGGAAACAATTGATGGAATCTCTGTCTTCCTAAAGCCGTGGAAAAAAAAACAAAAAAAGTAGACGTTCAAAATACTACCATAGAAACATTCCTAATTAGCGGGAAAATCTCTAAATTCTAAAATCCCTAATAAAATAGAGAGTCTAACTCTAAACTTGTTCCTAACTTATTACCCCTAACCTATATATAAGTTTACACGCTATCAACATAGCCTTACAACATGATGTATCATTTGGTTAGTCTCTAATCAAGGGTTAGAAATTAGGAAAAATGAAGTGAAATTATTATCTCACAATCTGAAATCGTAAGGAAAAAAAAATATGTCCATACCCTGTAATTGCTAAAGCAAGTCCAAATCATAGTTGGGTATATCTGGAAATGAGTAGGTAAAGATTTAAAGTGAATTCTTCATACCCCTAGGTGAGACAATTTTCACGTAGATGATGAAGGAGGTTAAGAGATCATGAAAATTTTGTAAGTAAAAATGGGTGAAGAGAATGAGAGAAAGTTGAAAAGTGGAGGAAAAGGTGCCAAAAAGGCGTCCAAATCATGGCTTTTTTTATGGTTATAACGTTATGATTGATATTTTATGAAATTGTACTTTTGCACTAAAATCTTTTCGAAAACTATAGTTTGACTCCCCAACATTTGTCTTTTTTCCAATACAGTCCCTAAAATCTTTCCATTTATGAGTCATTTGATATACAAAATTATTATGTATATATGAAAATAGAAAAAGAATGAAAATATGAATAAAATAGATGAGAAACTATTTTCATACATCTATTTAAAAAATAATTAAAAAAAATATTGTTTAGTAATGATAACTGAGATAGAATAGATATTACAAAAAAATAAAACTTAATTTTCCCTTTCTTTTTCGTTATGCTACCAAAACGGGTTCCCACTCCTATTTATTGGACGTGCTAGTGACGTTGACAAAGCGCTGAAAGGCTATCACAATTACAAAAATCCCAGCATCTCATTTGCGTGTGTGAGTGTGTCTGTCTGTCAATGAATCGAAATTATATTGGAAGAAACGATCGAACGAGAGCTAATTATGAGACGGATGCCTGTCCTTGTATCTGATACTTAATAATTATACTTATTATGGCAAGAAACAAAAAGCAATCAACACACATTCAATACTCCGAAAGCCATAAACCTAAGAACCATCTGTAACAAAAAAAAAGGCCTCACAAGAATTGGTTTACATATTTTTGAAGGATTGGACCTATGAGCTTCCTATAGACTCCTTCAGTGGGATGATAACTATCCCAGAAGACATAGTTCGAAACATCAGGACAAGTAGGATCCCAGGGGTTGCATAACACCGCAACCTCTAATTTTCCTGTGCCACAGCATCCTCTGTCCACGACTTCGTAGCCTGCAGTTAATGCACCAATTTCAGGGAATTTGAAAAACAAAAGAATATAAGATGAAGTAAAAAATGATAAAAAAATGTAAATGTTAATGGGTTAGTCGTGTGAAGAAAGAATTCTGGAATTACCATATTTTTTGTAGTTCAGAATGATATCTAGTAAAGGGTTGTAAACATCAATATAAGCAATCCTGCTGTTTGGCAAATCCCTGTTAAGGGAATCCAGCTTCTTTGACAGTTTGGAGTTAAATAACTTTGCTGCCTCATTGTACTTTTCTGCACACTCTCTTACTATCCCCCCAGCAAGAGTTCTCTGTGATGGCACACACCCAATTGGGGCTGCGCTGAATACTCCAATCCTCCGTGCCCCTAGTTCATATATTTCCTTTCCAGTTGAAGAAACATATATATCAAACATCGTCATTAATGCAGTTTATTAAAACACAAAAAAAAGTGGGGTTTTAATGATTAAACAAGGAAATACTTTAAATAACTATAACATGATTATAATTATATATATATATATATATAAGCTTACCCCTAATAAACTATCACAAAAGTGAAATTATTGTGTATATATATTTTTAGAATTAATGTCTAAAAGTTAGGTGATATTTTATATCTTCATTTTTTTCAAAATTTTCCACAAGACAATCATGTGGCTTTTAAGTGCTAGTTTTAAATGAAATATATAGTATGCTTTTCACTTTTTGTAGAAGTTTTAAAAAATAAGGTATTATATTTTAAAATATGTGTACTCAAATTATAATTAAGTTATAATTGATGAGGTTACTTAGATTGTCCTTCCTTACACTCAAGCTTACATACCTGGAGAAAATTAGAGGCTGAAGTGGCCATAAGATCCGTGTAAGCAGGAACATCATATTGGAGTTGTCTAACGCGAGCAACAAAATATGTGTTGGCAATGTCATCGCTGCCAGCGACCACAAGAACAACACTGTTGGCTAAGATGAAGTTTGTTCTGTCCTCTCCAACAATTCCTTTGAGCTTCCCTATGTATTCTTTGAACATCTCTAATTGAGCCGAGAGAGCTATAACTGACTGATTATTAATTATCCAATCAGATTAGAAAACAAAAGAAGAGAAGATTATAGTAGTAATGAATTAATTATTGGAGCTCAGAAATATATTTATTTATGTATACCGTAATTTTGGGTGTCAAAGGATCATATCCCGAGGCACCGGAAGCAAAGCAGACGCCCGTTGCAAGATCACTGGGTTTAAGATTTGGATCCAAATATGCAGGCAAAAACTCCTTAATACCCAACTCCTCAGCTGACAGTTAATACCAATTAATCGTAACTAATTAGAATTTAGAAATTGACTAATTAAAGCTCAATAGTACGTAGCCCTAAACGTATTATATATCACAGTACAGAATTCTTCAAGCGATTGCGTTAAAAAAGATATATGCATGGTAGTAAAAATTACGAGAAAAAAAAATCTTATTAATAGAATGATTGTGGATAGTTTAATAATATATTTGCTCCAGTTTCATATATAAAATTTTTTTTTAGATTTGATTTGATTTAAAATGTAAAAAATAATTTATTAATATATAATATATTAATTATAATATTTTAATTATATTTTTTATTAAATGAGTCTTTTAAATTATGAATAGTAATTATTATTAATTTTTTTAAAAAGTACACACATTAAATCAGTTCACTATTAAAAAATAATTTTTATTAGAGATAAAATTAGAATGTTAATTGTTTTAATTAATTTTTTTAATTTTTATAAATTATTTATTTATTTATTATACAAGTGATGGGAGTTAATATTGGATATAGCATTTGCCTACTTGGGCTGACTTTTCTTATAGTAATTGGGCAAACAACAGGTGGCTCATGCTTCCCAAAATGTTTATACGTTTATTTGTGGGTTATATCGACAGTCACGTCACGTCACGTCGCATGCACACTTTAATTACCAGTTTCCCCAGATCGACCATCGCATTATCTAATATTGTCCCTTTTGACGTGAACTCCCCGAAAAAAAAAAATTGTTCTCTTACTCTGACATTGATCCCAGAACATTAAGGTTTGGTAGCTACACACACAAACTTAAAGGGAGAAAGCAAGGACACAAAAGCATAGAGGAAGTATGAATTAATATTTAATCAGTACCTATAAGGTCTGATGGAATCTTTCCATTGCAAAATCGGCCAGTTGGTATGCCTCCCTCAAAATCTTTACCATAAGGAGGGAAATTGCACTTGACCAATGTTTCGATGTTGTTGTTGTTGCCCGTGTCCATGATCGAATCTCCAAACGCTAAGATTGCCGGAACTGAAACATTTGGTGGCAGTTTCACCACACCCTTTGTTTTGCACGAAACAACTAATAACAATATTAAACGGAGCACTGATCTATAGGCTAAACAAGAAGAACAAGCGAACGTTATGAACAGAACCATAGTCGCTGCAGGCTAGCTGTCTTAAGTATTTCAAGCAAGAGCTTCTTCCCAACGAAGGAGCCAGCTTCTATATGTATATTGTATAGTATACATTTATGCACTATATATATCACTGAATTGTGTACTTTTAGTTGAATTCCAGCTACCACACGCAAAGAGGAGTTGGACCAACCAACCGTTGATTTATGCATTATTTTTAGAGATACCAAATAAAATTATGACTATGACATATAGCAAAATTTTACTATAACAAAATAGTTGGGGCATCCGCGGCTATAATTATGAATAAGAATGTACGGTTTACCTCTGGCATATATATTTGGCCTAATTAACTTAAACTTTCGGATCTAACTTTCCCTCTAGGGCAAAATATATAAAGCGTTAGATTTCTCATGTGAGTAGAGTCCATATCATAAATCACGAGCCAATTCATGAGTGACCTTTTGAAGGCATGAATACAACGTAACGGACACTGCTCACTAAGAACTCCGACTTGAATATTTAAGTGATTTACTATCTCCCATCTCAGTTATTTAAGAGACTGCACCGTTGATGCATGTCAAATTCAACCACATGTGGTAAATTGGCTAAAAATAACATGATAGTTAAATCATGAGACACTACTTTCATTTAATAAACTATCCTTTTGTAATAGGTTCTTTTCAAGTTATATCAATTGGCATCAAACCATTCCATCTCCGGTTGCGCACGCCCGACATATTCATATAATTCAATCACACTTTTAATAAAGAATTAAGTAAACCAGAAGGTTTTTTTAAAAAAAAATTGAAGATGCAGGAGGTGCTGACTACTGCATTTGTAGTTTTCGTTTTAGTCTCTTCCATAAACCATATCGATCCATTACACGGCGATGAAAAGAACACAAGGTAGAATTCATTATTGAAACTGATGAGCAATTATCAATTTGGCGTAAAACTGAGCAAGTGTACTTCTCAAGGGGGTCATCCCGATTAATAGCTATTTGGTAGCTCATTTTGTTTGATAAACACGCCAATATTTCTGCTTCTACCTCTGTTGTTACAACGTGAATTATGATTGTAAAATGAGGCAAATATAGATATATATATATATATATATATATATGCGCGCACGCATAAATGCGTGTGTGCCCCAGTAGTGGACCTTTTTTTTTTTTTGGTTGGCGGTTGTAAAGTGGCACCAATTGCATTGCTAGCTACTTACTATGCAATTTGGTAGCCATGTCATGTTTTGTGCATGTATATAATATTATATATACTCACTCAATTACCAATCAAATTCAGATGGTATCTACTAGCTAGGCATGTACGCTTATAGTTCTATGAACGTTCAATTACCAACAAAATAGTAATAATTGCCAAGGAAAGGTTGTTTATATAACTTAAAAATTGAAATAGAACGGGGGCAATCAATCATCACCACCCAATAAAATATGAGCGAAAATTCAAATAATTTTGCTTACCAAAAAAAGAAGTGCACCAACCATAATGGCGTAAACCCCAAAGACAAAAAGGGGATAATTTTAAGAGGTGTTGTTGCACGCATGTCCTCCTTAACAAAGGTGAAAAAGTACCTCATGGACCTGGGGAGCCAGTAGTACTGAGGGCATGTCAAGTTTTCAAAATTTATACGTATATATTATTAAATCTTTAATAGTATAACTCTATATCTTTCTAAGTTTTAAATTCACTGAATTTACTAAATTAACTAAACTTGCATATATATATATATATATATACTTCATTTGACATTTTAACACTTACTTAATTCATGCATGTATTAATTTTATTTTTTTCCCTTTTCCTTCATTTCATTTCTTTCTTTCTCCATTTCCTATTTTTTTTCTTAGTTTTTTTTTTCTCTTTTCCCATTACTACATCCCTTTTCTCTTTTTTTCTCAATTGCTTTATTTTTAATCTATACATACATATTTTTGATATATTTTTGTAAACAGTAGTTTTACAATAACTAAATAAAATACAACCAAATTCAAATTGTAATATGTTGTTTTCTATTGGGTTAGAATAATTGCTTTTAAAAATAATGCAAAAGCTTTAAAAAAATCTTATTGGATAAAATAGTATTTGTATAACTTTATAAATATATATATATATATATATAGCAAATTAACAGTTATAAATTTGTTTCATTCAAAATGCTCTTTTCATTAAATTATTATGATGTTGAGTGATATGTATTTTTTTAGTATATTTTTGTTATGTTTTACATAAATATTGAGTAAATATAGAATTATATCCTCATAAAAATTTAAATGATAAAATTGTTGATATTAGTATAAAAATTAATTCTTAGTATACTGTTAATTTTTTAAACTTATATTATTAGTGAGTTAATCTCATTTAGTTTAATTAAAAATTAAAAAAAATTATTTTATTTAAACAATTTAATACAAAAATAATTTTTTTAGATAAAATATAAAGGGTTTTTTATTTTTCATTTTTTAAGCTTTCGCTAAATCAAGATTCTGGTTCCGCCACAAATGCCTGTCGCGGCGGGCTACCCTGTTGATATGCCATTCGATTCATCCGAGTTTCATTAATTAAAAGTTGATATTTGTTATTAGACAGCATCAGCGTCCATTGACGTTGATGAGGCCCTCATGAGTTTTCGCTGATAAATGTACCGGGCTGCTCTTCATTCATCACCCCGGCCATAATTAATACAATAATGCATATCCTCAACTATAATTTGTAATTATATCTGCAATATTGACTAAGTTATGTGCATTAAATATGATTGTATTAAAGTTATGTCCTTGCCGATTGGCATCTATCTAAACATCTATGTCCGAAAATCTATGTCTTCCACCTAATCACAAGTTATTTGTTAGTGGGAATTATAGTTAACTAGCACATACCCCTGTATTTTCTAGAAAATTCAAAAATTGTTCTGTGGGTTTCACAGGGAAAAAATTAAAAAATATATATTATATAAATAATACATGTATAAACATGAATAATATATGAACAATATATAAACAATGCACTGGCACGTAACCCAGCAAAAGTTACGCAATAACCAACTTCTAAACAGTGCCACTTTCATGAGTTTATATATATATATATATGATTTTAAATTTAAAATACTTATATTAAAAAATTTTAAATTTTAAAATTATTTTAAAGGATTCAATAATAAAAAATTTTAATTTAAAGCTTTAAATTGTAATTTTTTAAAATAATTTAAACCTTAGATTTTTTTTTGAATAATTTTAAAATTTAAACTTTTTTAATATTAATATTTTTAATTTTAAGTTCTTAATCACAATTTTTCCTGCCACTTAAATCCCAAAGACTTAGGTGCAGGTATCTGGCCTCTCAAGTGAATATAAAGCATTGAGAGCCTATAAGGAAGTGAAAATTTTATAAGTAAACTTAATATATTAAAGATAAATAAATTATGCTAATATAAAATAAATATATAAGTTTAAATTAATATTTTAGTCCCATAAATTTATTTAAAGTTTTAAATTGATCTTTTAAATTTGAAACATATCAAAATGGTATAGTGGCATTCCTTCTGCAGTATTGCTTTTTCCACCCTAATTGAATGCTTTTGTCATTGAATTAGGCCATTATGTCATTAGCCAATCATTACTTTATCAAAGACATTCATCTTCACAAGCAAACATGGAAGCTTTTTGTCAAAGTGATATGTCTTCGGACTATCAAATAGCCTTACTTACAACATAACATCACAAGTATCAACATGGTTTTACTTGATGAACAAATAAGTTTTCTAACACCCAACTATTATTACAACAACTATTATTTGTTCTTGGCTAATTTTCACTTTGCTTTTCTTTTACACAACTTAACATAATCCAAGTCTCAATTATGATTAAGAAACTGATCCTACAATACATGTTAGCAATGGTCGAAGGAAATTGCTATACGTTGGAGGATTTCATAGTTGACGATAATACTAGTTAGTTTTGGGCTACACAACATCCATTCAAAATCATATTTAATTCTAACACGTCTGTAACGGAATGTCATATTGCAATACCACATTATCATTTCAATTTTGTTCCCATCATTGACATCTTACAAAACAAAGCTTTTACCAATTACTCAATTTGTTTGTATTTTTAACATTTCCTCCTATTGTATCCTTTATTACTTTTTATTTATGATTACTAATTCATTTACTTCATTAGATGTAATTGAACGATTGAAAACATGTGGAACATTAGATGAATTTGAACGAGATGGAAAGGCATACATGAAACTTATCCTTACACTACAAGATGATAGGCTATTGGTCAATTCCTCTGTTTGGTTTTTTCTCTATATATTATAATTTCAGTTTGTATTCTTAATTCATTATTTTAGATGTCATGTGGGGACAATGCAATTACATGCATCTTATTTGGAGAAATTACATCCCTAGTTGCTAAAATGATCCACCAATAATAGATCTTGTTGTTATAATTGTGCTGCAACTGGTAAAGACAAGGAGAAATAAAAGTAAGAACTCTATAGAAACCCTTTCAATCTTTTGATTTATTTTACTGTGTCATAATCTATTCACATCAATGTCCTTTAATACCTTTTTACCATCACAAACAAGATTCAACTCCCAAATTCTTAGAACACCACTCAAGTGCTATTGAACTCAGACATTCCTTAAGTTATAGATCTCTGCCAAAATTTAGTTCCATATAGCACACTTATCAATTAGCCTTTTAAATCTTATTAGATCAATCTAACCTTTCTCCTTTTTAAAATACTTATAAGATCACCTCTTCTAGTCAATGTTACACAATAGTTCAATTAAATCTCTTCACAATCAACACAAAAAGGTGATGATGACCTACTCACATTTCCAAACCATTCATCTATTAGTCAGCTTCATGATATAGAGGTATCCTTTCCATATATATTATTATTTTATCATTAACTAATTTCTATGACATGCTAACGGTTACAATACATGTTATACCTTGACAAATTGGATATTGTGTCGTCTTAGCAACTGTCTAGAAGATTCAAACCAATTATGGTTGGTTTTACGATTCATGCAAAGCATGCAACCAAAAAGCTATTGTCCAAGACAATGACTTAACCTACACTGAGTGTAAGCAAAAACCCTCACAAGGAATTCCAAGATACAAGTTTCTTATATATTATCATGTTCTTTTTTCTACTTATGGTTTAAGTATTACTTAGTCCATAATACTCCATAATACTATAATCTTATGTCTTACAGTCACAAAGTCCATATCTTAATCACTAATGACATTGGTGTAGCATCAGTGTTACTTTTTAATTCAACTACATTGAAACTCTTTTACAAACTAGCCATTGACCTCAGACAACAACTCCTCCAAATAAACTTATATTCTCTATTTTATATATATTGATTTCATTGCCAACTTGTCATCTCCCTACACAACATATACTACAACTCTCCTTTGGAATTTAAAATTTTAGTGTCAAAGATATAATTTCTTTACCTTTTTTTAATTACAAACACATTAATACATACACATCTCAACTTTGGTATTAGTTTATCCTCTTTCAATGCTTACAAGAAGGGAGAGATTTTTCTTTTCCATATGAATTTGAAACAATTGTTAGTCAGAAAATTATTTTCAAACTTGAAATCAACCCATTTAATCTTAAACAAACTCACTCTAGTTTCACATTTCTCAAAGTGAGTGATCGACCAAATCTTATCAACCAATTTAATCTGCCCTCTCAACCATTTTAAGTATAACCTTTAATATTGAATAAGTCAATATACTAATTTTTAAAAAAAAATTTGCAAAAAAGATATAAAAGCAATAATATTTTTATATTAGTGATCAAGAACATAAATAAATAATAGGAAGAGATACAATTACATTATAAATGAAGCCTAAGTGAGTACTAAGTAGCGACAAGGAGACACATACACTAGGTAACTTATAACATCGTTATCTAAATCATAAGCCACAACATTGAAAATTAAATGAGACCACTAAAAGATACATCTATTCATTATATTTTATAAATTTTTCTGATACTAAAAGTGAGCTAATTAAAGTTTTAGATAAGGATGCCTTGTTAGTTGTCTTATGGGACCATTCTATTCAATTAGTCTTTGATTGATATTATCAATAAACAATTTCTTTTATGATTTGACGAAGCATAAACAAAAGTCAAACTTAGAATGACAAATTGAAAATAAAGTTTATGTATGTCAAAGGCACTAAATTATCAATAACTATGTTATATGACATAGACTTTGTGCTTTAATATTGTATTGTATTTTGCAATTTTGGTGCCTATGTAGGTTGTCTAATGATATCTTAAAATACTAGTCAATTAAGTAAGAATACCTTAAATATGCTGACATCCTAGGGGTATTGTTTAAATCCAAATTAAGCACATATATTGGGGTTCAGTATGATGTTGAACAAGTGAAAACTTAAGTCTATCAAAAGTTAGTGACAAGAATTGATGAAAAGTTACAAGCTTGGAAACCTGCTCTCCTCTCTCAAGTAGCAAGGGTTATGTTAATCAACTCTATTCTAAATTCTACTCTTGTATATCCATTGTCGTGTTTTGAATTGTTTCAGAAGTATTGTAAGCAAATTAATATAAAAATAACAAACTTCTTTTAAGGATTGAAGGATGCTAATCCTAAAACACACTTTCTTTAATGGTCAAAGTTATGTCTCCCTCGATTAGATGGTTCAACTAGGCTTTATTAGCTAAACACATTTGGGGGATAATATGGCTTGGCAATTAATTGCTATTCTCTCAACTGCTAAGAGCTAAATATTATAAATCTGGGATAAACGGTGAATTAACATCACATCAACAACAAGTTGGATATAGTAGGGAATTAAAAAGGCTAGCTCAGCCATTTTTAACCATTTGTAATGGCATATAGGGGATGGTTCTTTAATTCCCATTTTAAACCACTATTGGTGGCCAATGCGGTTTGATCATCTTACTTCCATTCAAATAGTAGAGGATTTTGTATTGTACAATCAGGGTTGTTAGAATAGTTGCTTAGTTAACCACTATTATATTAGGAATGCAGTGCAACAAATTCTTAAATCTACTTTTTCTACTATAGGGCAAAAGGATCAACTAATTTGTCAGATATGATTAAAGGTGTATATACCATGGCTTAAGGGTATAAAATGGTAACTAGATAGGTAGAGGTATGTTACTCACATTCATGCATTAATTAGAATAAACTTTGGATGCTTCGTCTACCAATGCGCATTATCTTATTTATGTGACGCTTAATTCATAAAGTTTTACTTTTAGCAACAATCCCTCACAGACATCATTTATTTGTTAATAATGGGTGCAAATTTTTTGAGCATCAAGAGCAATCATATAACCATGTGTTTTTACTATACCTATTTGCAAAAGTAATTTGATTTGGATCTTTGTTAATTCTCATTGTGGATCAACTTTTATTACTTGATATCTTGGAATGCTTGAAATAGTGGTTCGCACAAGAATAAGAAATCATTATTAACAAGGTCTATATAACACTTTACGCTATTTGGTTTTGTTAAAATCAAGAATTTTTTTTGGAATCATCCATGCGTGGCTATTCATTCACTCACCATAATGAAGTGATTAGAAGGGGCACTTATGTTTACAGTTGAAACATGCTCTAATCACATGTTAGGTTTTTGACAGCAAGTCCCAACACTCTAGAATGGATGACTTTTGATAAATCAATAGTATGCTTTTGTCACCCAACCTTGAAGATATAAAAGAAGGAAAGGATGCACTTTTATTTCGATCTGCCTGGGTCAATCCCAATTTCATTCAATGATCTGGCAGAGTGAAAGGAATACGAATAGATTACTAATCTTTTTAATCGCGTTATGATATGGGTTGAGCATTCTCCTCCAATAGGAACAAGTATTGTATCCTTATTCATACCTTTTTTAATGTTGGAGTGTCTCTGGAACAACAATATCGTCATTTGAAAAAGGATATGATGCTATCAATACCTATGCAGGTTGTTAAAGAGGATGTTTTGAATCTTTTAAATACGTTTATCTCTTGCAAACTTCTATTAATCCCACAACAATTTTGATAGCCTTTACTTTTTCTATATAGTTGTTGTTTATCCCAGAAAAAAAAAGAAGAAGTAAGAATACCTCAATTTAGCCCTGTCTTAAATCTTTATTTTTACTTCATTTAAGATATATCATTGGTTTGACAAAATGGGCAAGGGGGTGCTCCACAGTCCACCCCCCCCCCCCCCCCCCAAAAAAAGAAAAAAGAAAAAACACCTTTTTGTCAACCGTAATGGAAATAGAACAAACAATGACGGTTTTCATGTTTTGGCTCCTACGCTCTGCCATGCGTCAACAACGAAATACATACACATAGTAAACTCGCCATTTTGCTTTCATATATATAGTTGGGAAAGTTTAAATGAAATATTCACTATTTTAGTCAACCCTTACTTTTTTTTCCACGCGTTATCCTGTTTTGTTTTAAACTGAATTTGCCTTTCTTAATTCCCCCTTCATTTTCTTCTGCCAATGTATTAGGCCGTTAGGATTGTTGTAATTAAAAACAATACGTTGGAAACTAAATAGGGAAATGACGTAGAAACATCAAATGCTCAACTTTTCTAACTAATGGGATTGTTGAAATGTGTATCAGATATAAATAGTTCATAAAAGTTATAAACTCAAAATCAAATATGATTTAGGATTAGATAATTTTTATATAAATGAGTATATTACTTTTTTTGAAAAAAAAAATTGTCCTTTAATAATTTAATTCTAAATTCGTCCTTGATCATTAGCCAATCTACGTGGGTGCCGAGATTGCAAAACATGGTGGGATGTTAAGACGAAAAACATAGATTATATCAATTAATACTTTCATTGAGAGTTGGCCAACAAAGAGAGAATAACTCGAGGAAAAATTACCTGATGTTCAAAGGATTCAAGGATCTGTTAAAGTGAAAGCCACTCATAATAGGTAACCAGAGTGGGCTATCATGAACGTCCACATTTGAAAAGAATATTTAATAATATGTCCCATATATGCTGAATGAAAATAAAGATAGAAAATAATATTTAAGTTTTAGATTATCCCCTAATCAATAAAATGAATTTTTTTTATAGTCCATATCGATTAAGACACTTTACAGCGGCTACGGTCGCATCACTAGACTGTAATTTGATTGGAGATAGAATGGATGATGGGGTCATCCACACTGGGTTCAAGTAAAGGCACCTTGCATGTCTATATCAATTTAGGTGCTTAGTAGTAAGGCGGTGCGTGTAACGTAACTATCAAATTAAAATAACCTCTTAAATGAAACTATCTGCTACCTATCTTCTATTAATTGATTTCTTAATTTGAACGGATATTCAGTTATTCAGTAATTGCACCGAATTTTAGGTAGGACGCAATACGCAAATTGGTAATGACAATTTGATTCAAGGGCAAATTACTCACGTTTAAGGATTTATTACTCAACATCCCTGCTAATTAAAAATTAATCGCGGCCACTTTTATTGTTTCTTGCAATTTTTGTGAATCACCCCTAACATTTGTATATCGTTATAACTCAACGGAAGTTCAATTTATGTTGGACCCAACTTATAACAATTTTTCTTTCGAAGAAATTTATCCTAGTTACCCTACTTCTTTACTTCTCATATTCTCTGTTTAACAACTTTGAAGTGAAGGCATCAAAAAACCTTTTTTTTTTCAAATCAAATTCTTTATTCTTTTGTGTAATTTAGCTCACTGCAACACTAGATGCTTGGGTTCCAATCTACTTCAAAGAATTGAGTTGCAAGTTTGCGTCTCTTTGAGGAGTGAGTCTATACTTGCAATGTGCTCAACCCCTTCCAAAATCGAGCTGTGACTTGCTGTTAGAATGAACACCAAGGTCACCCCCATTGTCATAGTTCATCACTGAAAGAAACCATCCAGGCCACCTGAGTGACCCAGTTGAAAAATCACCTCCATCAACCCAAACGTGTCTACCACTTTTCTCAAACATTGTTCCTCGGGAGTCTAGTGCTCTTTGAATTACACATGAATGATAAGATACAACTCAAGCAAATATTTACCTTTTAACCTTCTTCAAAATAGAGACGTCGCACTCCTCTTCCTTCCCTTGAACCACAGCTTAGAAACAAGCCATACTAATTAGTAATTACTATTGGAAGAAAATGCAAGTTGTTGCAGGTAACCAATGGGATGCGAGCCGGGAGAAACTCTAAGAAGGATTAGGAAGGATATATATTGTTTGATATGCATAAGGAGAAAAGAAAAAAAAATGATTGAGAAGGATTAAAAATTCGTGGGGCTCATCTTTTAGCAATTCCTTTATTAGTGGATGAAAATGGAGGAAAAGAAGGGCAACAAAAGAAAAACTCTTCTTTACCTCTTTACTCATTTTTTATGATAAATATATTTATTTGAGGATAATAAATAATTTAATATCTTTTTTTTGGGGGGGGAAATTAAATAAGAAAAGAAGAATATCTCCTTTTCTTCATATTTCTTTCCCTTTCCCTTCTACAATTTCATTTTTTTTTTCCCTTTCCTATGACACCAGATAATGCATCAAAGAAGGAGACCCATATGAATATGGAGGTAAGCGAAGGTTTACTGACTTGTGCGGGCAACTGAGGAAGAAATATGGTGTTAGTAACACTATCCCATTTCTTCTTCCATGTTCCATCTACTCCGTATGGAACTTGTTTTGCTAATAGAGGATGGTGTCACTTTTCAAATCAAAAGGATATTTAGTAATATATATCCAAACTTTAAAAAAATGGTGGTAATTTACCGGGGTCCTATAATGTACAAATTTAATTCATTTAAAAAAAGAAAATGAAAAATAATAATAACTTTTTTGGTAATTAGAAAAAGTGTTTTAATTAACATGCGAAGTTAAGTCCTATTTAAATCTTGTTAGCATGTTTCATCCAAAAAGAAAATCTTGTTAACGTGAACGACTTTTTTTGTTTACTAAGATACCTTATTTATTTTCAATTTTTCATCTACTTTTCTACTTCATGGTACAATGATTATAGAATCCTAACCTAAACTAAGTAAATGTTAAATATTAGGTAGACTCATAATTTAGTGCGCCAAACGCTAAGGATTTTACAATATTTTAAATATTGGATTTGTTATTGAATCAAAATAAAGAATAGATCACAATTTAGTGATTGAACCATAATCAAGTTGAGTAATTTAAAATATTTTAAGATTTTTTTAAATATAGTATTTACTATAATATGATTTTTATAATAGTTAAATTAGTCAGCTACAAGTGTTGACGTTAATTTTATTTTTTTTTTAAGTTATGCATATATATATATATATATATATAATAATTTGCCACATATTTATCAGCAAAGTGGGGATGGCTCCATGAATGGGGCTAGAACAGACAGTCCCCGATTTAGTCGCTCAGTCGGCTTATTAAAAATAATTCTGGCCAATTTTTGACCAAGTTTAATGGATTAAATAAGGGATCAATTTATCCCCCTAACAGGCTGATCAGCTCAGTTGATTTTTTTTTCTTAATTGAACCAGCTAGATTAGTCTAGTTTTCTTAACATTAGGATTTTGAAACATAAAATGATTTTTTTTTCTTAATTGAACCAGCTAGATTAGTCTAGTTTTATTAACATTAGGATTTTGAAACATAAAAGATTGATTAAGATTTGTAAAATTTTAAATCTTTACAATTGGAATATGTTCAATTCAATTTTTCATAAGATTTTATTTTCTCAATTTAATCTCTTATATATGAAATATTTTTCAATTAATTTTTTATTAAATTACTTTTTCAATTTGATATCTTATATATAAATATTTTTTAGTCTAATTCTTCTCAAATAAAATTAATATTAATAATATCCTTCTATCAATTTACTGCAAATGAAATTATGTAACATTTTTTATAAGTTATCACTTAGTTAACATGTTACAACATGTAGATTAACCATCGATTAATTGTTACTTTCATTAATATTAAATTAGTAAAAAGATATTGTTGATATTAGTTTTCATTGAGACAAAATTGAAATAATATATATATAAATAATCAAATTAAAAGAATAATTCTACATAAAACTAAATTAAAAAATATCCCAACTATGAGAATTCAATTTAAAAAAATAATTTTATAGAAGACTAAATTGAAAACCACCCAACTATAAAGATCTAAAATCAAATATTAGTCATTAAAGATCAACAAAATCTGTCCCTCCCCCACCCTCCCCCCCCTACACACTAGATGATTTATTTGCAATAACCCTTCCTAGGATGGTGCCTATTTAGATGATTTATTTGTTATAGCATCCCATGGTCATTGTATGTTGCGATACCGCGAGTAACTCTTGGTTAGGGAAAATCACTATAATCATCTTAGTTAAACAGGGCATTGGTAAAATCAAATCCCCCGAAATTTTTGTTATAAACTAATAGTCGTGACAATAATTATAAAACTCATGAAACCGCAGCCCCAAAATGATAAAAATTACAGCTTAACCATCGTCCATAATAATTAACAATAGTAGTAATTCAGTAATAAAATTGTAGTTGGCATAAATAATACACCCTTATTAATCCATTGGTTAGGGTTTTCATTTAAAACACTTACGATTTCTATTCTATTCGATTTCCAAGACAGAACATACTATCCCAGCGCATATCACATAAATTGACTTTCTGATTACAATGAGTTAAACCTCACCATAAAAATTCATTGAACTACCATAGCCTTTCCCAGACCACAGAATTTAATAATGGATTTGGTATAGATATACATGTATGCTTGGCGTCTACTTTATACAAAAGGGCAACCGAATGAGATATGTTCTTTTTCAAACACCCACCCCCCCCCCCCCCGGAACAAAAAAAAACCCAAAAAGAAAAAGAGAGATCTTTTCGACCCGGAAAGAAGATAAGCAAACATTTACACACCAAGGATCAAAACAAAAATTGCCGGCCAAAAAATTCATAAACACGCCCTAAGGAAGATAATACACAAGGTAATCCCAATCACTCATTATTAATGTGCAAGAGATTGATCGGTAAAATAAAATTGAATTTTAAACTGACACATATAGACAATCTGCAGAACTCAATGTGCACTCACAAGAAATGGATGCTGGCAAACCCCACACTCAATTGTCTCAGAACCAGAGTTAGGTACCTGGACCTGCAATTATCCCACAACAAAGGCCACAATGAAGATGACGATGATGGGTATGTTTGTGTGAGAGAGAAACATAATGAGATTGCTCAATAAATTTCCAACCTGCAGATGGACCGTGCATATAGGACATTCAACTTCCTTCATCCGTCTTCCAGATCCATCAAACGTTGACCCTGTAAACCAGACCACTTAAGTAAGCTACAGCCATTAACTTCTGCATATCAGCTCAAAATTCACTCTGTTCCAACCGGAAAACCCAAGCTACTGATTCATTAAAACCTGGTTAACTTGTTTGACAGGTAATCAACCAAAACTCTTTAACAATTTACAAAGACAAAATTGAATTACCTGATGTCTTCCGATTCCTCTCCAGCTCCTCCTACCAAAAACAACCATGAAAAAAAAAATCAGCATCAGACGCAAGCATACAATATACATGTAAAATTAACCAAGTAATTGTATAAACTAACTAAAACCTTCCATGACAAGTAAAACAACACAGAAGCTTATAGTATTAGGCATGCTCAATTATATACCTGCAGTTTCCTGGCAAGATCCTCATGGCTCTGCAACACAGGTTTACTTGCTGCCTCTTTAGCATTACTGAGCCTGTGAGTCACTTCTGCCTATACAACAAATGGACTATAAGGTCTCTGTCTTCCCAAAGCACATAAAACCCAGCTTGAAAATATAATGCATCACAAATACAGAGAAAGAAACTAGAGGGAAGAAGGAAAACAAGGCATAATAAACATTAACTCCAAATTGTCCCTCCAAAAAATTGAAAATATCCGCATTGCAAAGCACAATAACCTCGTAACAATTAAGAAAGCAAATGCATATTCGAAACATCATCTTCATTTTATTACTTCAGAGGGAAAAGTCAACAAATATTGAACATACCATGCATCGATCACAAACTCGTACTGGCTGAGCATTCTCATCTGCAGTTAGAGCAATTCTACCATGTGTACATTTGTCACAGAAAATATCCCCACAGTTCCTACAGTGGTGCTGTCAGAAGCATGGATGATTAAAACATTAGCAATCAAGCACAAGAAACAGTAAAAGCTTAGGAACAGAATGGATCAACCTTACGAACAAAGGCATTAAAATCAGTGCCACATGCTGTACATTTCGAGACTGCTTCATCGGGAACCTAGATATCGATAGAACCTCATAAGGAGCAAGATCAAATGAACAACCAAATACTATGCAAGGTTGATCTAAAATTAATACAGTTGACCAACTCATTTTCTTCGAGATCATGTGGTATTTTGACATTTTCGACTTTCCAAGAGTCAGAAGTGAGAAGAACATACTAGCAAGGTTATATACAGTTAATTGAAAATATTGCAATTACATACTTGACACAACCGTCACAATTAACCCAACAGCAGATAAGAACAAAGCATCCTAGAAATATAACCAGTTCTAAGGAAGTTTTTTCAGCTAAAACCTCAGGAGCATTTACTTGGGAGAAGGGGAGGTTAGGAACAGGAAAGAGGTAAAGACTAAGAAATTCAATTTGTATTTGATGTTACCCAATGGTCCTTCTCTTCGTTGGGAGGTTTGATCAAATTCATCCAATCAACGAGACCTTTCTTCTTTTCTACAGGCTGTTCATTTGCTTTCAATGATTCAGCAGGCCTCCTGCTCCCACCCATTTCCTTGAACTGCGACAACAAATAGATGGCAGGTTATCAGATATAAACAATTCCAATATTTGGAAAAGATTTAAGAAAAATAAATAAGTAATCAGGACCCCAGAAAGAAAGACTAGAGGGTATCTAACTAGAAGGCCTATATGTAGTAATTAACAGGGATTAGGAGCAAGCCAAGTGTAATGTCAATAAAAGTGATAGGTTTAGAAATCATTGCAGGAGAACAAGATGGAGAATACATGACACTGTCATAGAGAAATTGAATAAATGTCATTGAACCTTGTAGTTTCATCTTCTCTGCATTAATTCTTGCAGGCAACTCCATGATATCAGGATTAATGCAAGAAGGTAACTTCATAGGGTTGAACTTTTGTATGTACTACATGCTAAGAGACACATTTCTAAAACATACATTTGCCGGCATTAGAACATATTTAACACAAATTTCATAAGTCAGCATTGTCAACAGCGGAAATCATGATTAGAAGGCCAGTCATTAGTAACACAAGTTAAATGTGATGCCAGTTACAAAAAGTATATGCTTTAATCCAAATAAGAAGGCTCAAGTTTTGATGCCAACCATAAAATCTGCAATACATAAGATAAAGATGAACATCTTTTTTGTACAAGCATGAATAAAATTTTTAACATATAAAAAACATACACATCATTTCACATTCAAAAAATGGGGGGAAAAAAAAAGCAAAAATAACATAAGGCACATACGCAGAGGACTAATACTGGAAACAACATTTCTGTAATTAATATGAAGAGCATATCCAATCTTCACCTTTTTATTCCAAAAGTTATAAAAATATCCTGATCTAGTTTGAGCATTTGTCAAATAAACCAAGGAAAAATACAAGGCTACTAAAGTAAATTTATCTCCAGTTTCCAAATTTTCACCACTATAATTTCCCCCATTTCCATTAACTGCAACCATGTACGCACATCCCACTTCTAGCAAGAGCTCTAAGGAAAAGGGAAACCACAATTGCATATACATTTATAAGTTGACACTAAACATTTTAAATCTTTGACATAGAACAAGTCTTGATGTCAACAGGAGCAGGAATAGTTCTAACAGATGAGTAACAGCAAATAAAATTAATGACATCCGATAGTAATCAATTTTGGAAACTACTAGATGTTTCATGGGCATAAAGTTTGATGCAGAAGCATCCTCTAAAGCACTTAGCCCAGGCGGGCCAAACAGCCCATAGATTATTCCTTTTATTTGCATGGGTTTTTGTTTTAGTTCTGTCTCATGTCTTAAGTAGTAGTAGCCTTGGGTTTGTTGTTCTAGTTCTCTTTAAGAGGTCAAGTGCTTAGCCTGTGAGCTTGGACGACCATGATTTAATCAAGTTTATCTTTTGAAGGGTCAGGATTCCAGGGTTAGTAGAAACATCCCATAAAAGGGGTTCTTAAGCTATTGTAATCAGTTTTGATAATTCTGAAGAAAGCTAACGACTGATTGTTTACCCTGGTTTACTCTCTCTTGCTGCGTCACAAAGATGCCCCTCAAAATGCACAAACAGGACATCGATTATGAGTTGACAGTCTGCATTGCAGCTCATACAACGCATGCAAATATAACTAGATCCTGTAAAATTCTCTGAACCCCTACCTGTATGGTTGCAGCAGTCACAGTATCCAAAAGTGTGTTGGTAGTGTAACTGTTGGATTGCAGTCTGATACGTTTTGGCTCAATGTCCACCGAGCTCTTGGACCAAAAAGCAAAGGTAGATGAATCGAATCTCTGTATTATTCATTGAAAAATATTATCTAGACCAATATTAAAAAAATTAATTTCATACTAATTTCAAACTTTCATAAACCAAATCTATACTCACCTCAGATCTTGTAATGTTTTCAAGAGGATATATTCTCAAGATTCGACTAGTGCTTGGATCCAGCATTCTAATTCCATCCAAACCAATCTGAAAGAATAAAAAAAAATTACAACAACAACAACAACAACAAAACCTTTTTCCACTAAATGGGATCGGAAAGAATAAAAAAATTGAAAAAAAAATCACTAATTCAGATCGTCAGCCATGGTTGGAATGAACAAGAAAAAGATAAAAATAATGCATAAAAGAGAATATGCTGAACTCCCTTGAGCAAGGAGTTTTAGGGAGGCAAAAGTTTTTGAGAAGGGAAAAAAAAAATCAGGTTAGTCAAACAGAATTTGCAGAAGAGGGATAAGTAATGAAGGCACAACTAATAGCTTTGATCTTCACAACAATCATGACCACACTTCCAGATATGCATATGTTTAAAGTCCTAGTGAAAAGGAAGACATAAAGAGGAAGATGTTAAGAACTCTATTTGATTGGGCATGCAACCAACGAGAAGAGAGGAATATTTTAAGAAGTCAAATGTCCTGAGGATAATGGGGATAGTAAATAGCTAACGTCAATAAATCATAGAAAAAAGAAAAAAAACTTGATTGACTTACCACTCAGAGCAGGCAGTTTGGGAGGCAAAACTCAAAGAACCAACAAGACAGGGCAACAAAAGGTGAAAAAAAGAGGGAGAGAGAGTTTAACAAAGATTAGCAAATGGATTTATATCTAGCAAAGAAATAATTTTTTGTCTGTTAAATATCTCTTCACTTATTCTTTAGTAAAGAATGTGAAGGTGGACGTAGAGTGACAGGGAAGCAATCTAAACAACAAATGAGCTACGACAATTACCAACCCAGCAGCACTAACAGCTTGACTGGTTTGCTATCCACCTATAAGGTTTGTAACTAGGCTACGGCTAGGGCATCTAAACTGAAATTCTCCTTATCTTAATTTAGGATCATAAACCAAATCAAGCATTCATCAAGTTGTACCAAGGAAGTGCAGCCAACCCATACTATAGTCGGGCACGAAAATTGGAAAGAAGAAAGAGAAAAAAAAGAAAGGGGGGGGGGGTGCTCTACTGTATATAAAACATGACAAGCAAGGATGTACCTAAAACAGCGTAACTATAATAATTAAAATAACAGAGTAGATATAACAAAACCCAACAGCGATTATCAAATAATTAAAGTCAAGTTACATGTATTTATATTATCGATTATCGTAAGAATTATCAAATTGTACTAGTTCTCCTCAAATCAGAAATAATTAGCTGCTCCTAAATTCATACCTGACAGAGAACATCCATAGTGCTCTGACCACCACTTTCTGCCAACAGCTTTACCCGAAATTTTTGTACTCCACTTCTTACATCTTCTTGGGCATCAGCCTTTGGTACCGCTTTGGCAATCTTGTTTGTCACGGAGGATTCTTTGGAAGAGGGAAAACTGATTGCCCTCCCATAATCATCAAAGCCGGACCAAGTAGACGATTTAGGAGCCGTACCCCGCGCTCCATAGGGTTCTACTTTGCCCCCTTCATAAGCATAGACACCGTCTCCGTAAACTTCATCGCGACCAGGATCATACCTGGAAAGCCCGCTGTCCTGTTGCTTCCCGTATAAATCTGACCCCAAACCGGACCGGCTCTGATTAAAACTTCCATATCTGCCATCCAAATAAGCACCACCATGATCAAATTTCGCGGGATTCTCATAAGGATTTTCGTAAGTAGAAGGTATAGAAGATCCCGGTTGACTGTACGGAGAGCCATACGAGGACGAGATTGAAGAATTCGGATTTAGGTTTGGAGGAGCAGAGGAAGGGGAGTGGGCATAATTTGGAGCAGTTTGATGCTGATCATAGGGCGGATAATAGGATTGTTGCGTGGACGGTTGCTGGTACGAAATATGAGATTCAAACGGAGGGAAGGAGGACGGTTGCGGAGAAGAATTGAGTGGCTGCAAATTAGGGTTGGAATTTGGGGGGTACGACGGGGCAGTGGGAGGGACCGGTGCCGGGACAGAGATAGGTTCGGAATTCTGAGGGTATGGAGGATAAGTGGAGGTGTATGCTGTGTAATCGGGAGCGTAACCGGAGGTGAACGGAGGAGCGGAAGCGTACGGGTTCGGGATTGGCTCGGCAGTATTAGGGTTAGGGTTTTGAAGATGAGGGAATTGATAATATGGAGCGGAGCTGTAATCTCCTTGTTGCATCGCTGATTTCTGCAGATTCCAACGATGAAGAGAAATTGGCACAGTTTTGCTGCTCGTGATCCTAGTTTTGGGAGCAAGACAATGGCTATGACAAAGACACAGGAACGCTTGGAGGAAGGATTATCAGGAAGTCCCGTGTGTAGTTGCAGCGTACCGAAGTTTGTGCTTGGCCAATTACAGAGTTACACGTTGCACAAGGTCAGAAAGCAAAATAAAAAAAAGAGGAAAAAATTTATTTTATAAATTAAAAATAACTTGTATATATTTATTTAAATTATATAATAAAAATAAATATTATTAAATGATAATTAAAAATATAATAATTATTATACACAATTTTAAAAAGAGAATCTCTTTCTTTTAATAACACGCTTAATACAGAGTAAGAGCGAGAAAAGAAAAAAGAAATCATCTTTTTATATATATATATATATATATATATATTGTGGGGGACAAATTTTATAAAAACTAAATGGGGCTCATGTTACATAAGAACCTATGCAATATTGAAAGAAATAAAATAAAAAGAAAAGAAACAATAGCAACATGCCTGTGGTATGAGATGAGTCGGCATTATTTATGATTTTGAAATAGTATTGGCTTCCTCCAATATATGTATATATATATTAATTTTTTAAATAGCATTTAAGAAATTTATATTTTTATAGTATGTTATTTAAATAAAATACTTTCTTTTGAACTTTTGAATTAAGATAAATGAGATTAACTTACTAATAATATCTTAATTTTTTCTCTTAAATATAGAAACAAATTTAAATTTAAATGAGTAATGAGTTAAGAATTATTTTTTATATTAATATCAACAATTTTACTACTTATACATGAAAATATAATTTTATATTTACTTAGTATTCATGTAATTCATAACAATAGTATACCCTAAAAATATATTATTATTAACAATATTATCATAATTCCATGAATAGATCAAAATAGCATTTAAAAAAATTATTTGATAAAATATAAAAATTTATAACTACCCATTTATAAAAATATATATTTACAAAACACAACAAAAACTATTTTATTCAATAATATTTCAAAAAAAATTGTACTATTTTCAAAAACAACTATTAGTTCAACTAAAAATAATATATTAACATTTAAGTGTAATTATATTTTACTCAATTATTGTAGAATTATTAATTACAAAAATATATTTAAGATATGCAGTGATTAAATGTAAATTGATAAATAAAATAAATATTGGGTAGGGGCAATATAGAAGAAAGAGAAGAATCACTATGTGAATTATAACAAACAAATGACTATTTAAAAGAAAAATATGAACAAAAATGAGGGGGAATGAAAACAGATAAATAAAGATAAAGAGAAAATAGGAAAATAAAATAAAATAAAAAAATATGTGTGAATTTTAAAAAATATATGAATTTAAATAATAAAAAAATACATATACGTATTCAATGATAAAATGGATTTAATTTAATGGATTTAATTTTAAAATTTAAATAATAAAAAAATACATATACGTATTCAATGAATTTTATAAATTCAATATGTTCAAAATTTTAAAAAATATATGAACATAACATCAAAATTCAATATTATATGTACATATAAATTTGTAAAATTAACATGGTTACACCTCTCTCTCACTCTCTCTCTCTCTCTCTCTCTCTCTCTCTCTCTCTCTCTCTCTCTCTCTCTCTCTCTCTCTCTCTCTCTCTCTCTCTCTCTATATATATATATATATATATATAAGTTATAGGAAGTTACATTATTAGCAACTATGTGATTTCTCTCATTGGGTTGCATACATATCTTATTTTTAATATTTTTTGGCTTTTTAATTTAAAATTGATTTAATGGCATGATTTCTCAAGCCAAAGAAAAAGAAAAATAGATTATTTTGTTAAAAATGATGGTAATATTTTATTTTTATGTAGAAATATTTATATTGAATGACTTTAAATTTTTAAATTATCCTAAAAAATATAAGAACCAAAAATTTTTAATTAAACTCATCAATTGTAATTTTCTCTTATAATTGATAATTCTAAGTTAAAGATATTTATATTGAAAAATTGTAAATTTTGAAATTATTTTAAAAAGTTATAAGATAAAAAAATACTTATAATCTTGAATTATAATTTTGTTGAATAATTTAAATTATTGATTATAGAGTTTGTTAAAATAATTTTAAAATTTAAGGTTGTTTAATATAAATATTTTTAATTTAGGGTCTTATATTATAATTTTTCATATATGTTATCTTTTAAAGAATAAAAATATTTAAATACCATGTGATTTTTGTTCTAATTCGATTTAGCTATGTCAATACTATTTATTTATGTTCATACGATTATTCTACACATTTTACAATAGGCAGGATTTGATTTTTTATGACTTCATAGTTGCTTACTTAAAGCCTCACCACTTAATCCTTTCACCTGCGTTGCCCCATTGTTTACATTAAAGCTTTAATTTCTAGAGCAATCCGAATTTGCAAAGAGCAACAATGGCGTTTTTTCTTTTTTGGTTACCCGAGTGAATTTTTTGTTAATCTTATATTAATGTGATTTTTTTTTTTTGGCCATCATCAGCATAATTGCAAATTGATTTTGATAGAAAAACACCAATTATTTATTGTTGAATAAAAAATTGTCGGTGAGGCTTTGAAATGACCTACGGAAATTAGAGGTCTTTTGTACATGGTAGATTAGACTTTTAATCTTCCGTAATGAAGGATGGTTAATGTTGTGAGAGAACGCTCAACTTAGTTTTCATAGTTTGAGAATGTTATATAATTTGCAACTTTAAAATTGTGATAATTCATGAATATATATTTATAATTATTTATATATATGTTTATTGGTTGAAACCTCTTTATGGTATAAACCATTCAAATAAAAAACCTGCTGTAATTATGAGGATTAAAGAGATCTCTTTAAGATGTAAACATTCTATATAAAAGGTTGTAATTCTAATTGTTAAAGGTATAGTTTATAATATAGATTTTTAATATGAATTGTTATAACTTTTTTAATAGTTAAAAGCATATTTTTGTTTTTTTCATAAATATATGAAGCATAATAATTGTAAGAATATAAAATTTTCATACTAAATATAAATAAGCTATCATATGATCATGCGATATATGGATATCGCATTTGAGATGCGATCTTAAGGTTCAAGAAAGAATTTTGATTTCTATAATGAAAACTAATTGGATTAAATCATCTCAAAATTTTAATTATAAAAAGTAAAAATATAAATAAATTATTTAAAAAAATAATTTACAAACTAAAAATGAATTTAAAGTTGAGTGTAAATAAAAAAAATATTAAACATCATACATTATTTATCTATAAAAACGATTATTTTGAATTAATTGTGCTAAATTAATATGACCTTAATTTTATTTTTATTACATTTATCAATCAAATATAAAATAATAATAATGAGAAGTTTTCTATAGCTTTTTCTTTTTGAGTTATCCTAAACTAGTTTAAGCAATCTTAAATAAAAATTTTGACTTAACTAAAAATTTAAAAAGTAACTTTTAGTTTACTAAAAACTAATGGCAATACCCAAAATATCACCAAATCATATATTAACTAGTTTATTTTAAATAGTGAGAACTATATGGAACATATAATATAATTATTATAATTAAATAGGCATTTTTAATTTGAATGAATATATATATATATATATATATATATATTAGGTAAAAAATGATGTTACAAAGAATGCCATAAATGTAGACAAAGGCAAGGGTTGATCAATTGAAGAAAGGTGGAGAAGATGCGTTTGCATGCTTAGACCATATTTTCAATACCTTGTTGAATAGGTTGTATGATCTTTATATGATTATAAAATCACTAATAGAGATTTGGAAATATTTAAAAAAGATACAAAATACATAATAAGGTATCAACAAAATTATTATGCAAAAATATTTTAAGTTTGTGATATACATCATTTATATATTTTAGTTCCAAGAGTTAAAGATATATTTTTATGATATAAATCTTTAATATAAAAATAATAAATCTTTAAGGGTTTAATGCATGTATATATACTTTCCTAAATAAATGATGCACAAAAATCATAAAAAGTATTAAAAAGATTTCCTGTAATGTATAAATAGACTACTATTTGACTTTGCAATATACGGGCAAGAAATTTTTTTTATAAATTTAAAAATATTATTTTCAAGATGTAAAAATGTTAAAAAAATTGTTGATATTGATAATTAAAAATTTTATAAAAAAATTATTATATCTAAGTATCATTATCAATCATTTAGCAATTATATATATTTACTTAGACTGATTGTACTTTAAAATAATCTATTATATGGTCATTGTAAGTATTTTAGACATTATTTTTTAACCAAAAAATAAAAACAACATAAGAATATAAATAAATTCTCTTATTAAATATGAATAGACAACTACATAATTTTGTGATATATAGATGAAAAAAGTATTTTATAAATTTAAAAATATTATTTTTAAAATGTAAAAATATTTAAAAAATTTTAATATTACTAATAAAAAAATTTTAAAAAACTTTATTATATTCTAAAGAAATATCATTATTAATCTTTTAACAAATATCTGTTTGCAAAAAAAAAAGGATCTAATTGTACTTTAAAATAATCCATCATATAATCATCGTGGGTATTTTAGACATTATGTTCTAACGAAAAAAATAGTTGCTAGAGATAAAAGATGTAAGATCCCTGTTACAGTGTGTGTTTGGATTTAAGGTTAAAAAACTTAAATCACGTTTAAACACAAAGCAATAAATAATTATTTCTATTCACTTATAACATGTAAATATAATTTTTTTATTTTTTTACTACCAAACCGAACACGTTGATAATAGTCTTATGAACTACTTATAGGAGAACTCACACGAATAGCCGAGTAATTTAGCCGAGTCATATAATGACAAATAATAGAGTTCCTCATTGAACTCGTTAACTTAGCCCCATTAGTTTTGTGAGAAGAAAAAAAAAAAAAAAGATAATTTTATAAGTAGACAAAATTGTTGTCTTCTTAGTTTAATTTGACTTTAAAAAAATAAATATCACTAAATAATAAATAACAATTATATAAATCGTATAAATATTATAAAAAATTATATAAAAAAATGTCCTCATATGACACTAAAATATGCCACTAAACAAAACGAGGATGAAATTTTTGTTATCTTTTTGCTTTAATTTTTAATTTTAGTTTTGCGTGAATCATGATAAATTTGCCTAAATTCTGATTAAATATTATTTTATTTTAAAAATTATACACAATTTTTTGTAAATTTTGATATATATTATCAAATTTTATTTTTAATGTAATTTTTGTTAAAAAGTTTAATTTATTACAGAATAAACCTTTTATTTTAATATCACGTTAAAATAATTAAATACTTTTATTTTTTGAACAAACATATTATATAAATAGTTAATTTTATTATTAAAAATAAAACAAAAATAAAAGATAATTCATGAGAAAAATATCGTATATAATTTAGTTAATTTTAAAATAAGAATAGTATAGTTTCCTACTTATTTTTGAGCTAGACAAATCAACGATTGTTTTACAAAATAAATATTAAATAGTTAACAAGTCAAATATCATTTCCAGTTTTCCACTGTCCAGGATAAGGGAGGCATTGATCGTACAACACTGAGCGCACAAAGCCAAATTTGGCTTTAGCTCCGAACTCGCAATTTGCAAAGCTCGGTGCCAGTTCATATGTCATCGGAAGTAGTAAAAAGGCCCAATAAAGGAGCAGTTCCAGACTTCCAGTCTTTTATAATTGTCAAACTTTTCTTTCAAATCTTTTATTCTGTCAGCAAAAGGCTTGTAAAGAAACAGAAACCTGTTACTGCTACGACCGAGATAGATAGATGACATTTATTGTGAAGCAAAAAGAAGATTATCATCAATCTTTCATTTCAACCATGCTAAATCAATTCAGGAAATTAGAATTAAATCCCATTTTGGGAAAGGGGAAAGAAGATTCTTTCTACCATTATATAGCATCCTTCTGTTCAAACACGGGCCAAGAGGGAGTACAAACTACAAACAAAATACGGCCCAGACAAGTCCTCAAAAACAGCCAACCAGGACAAAAGAAACTGGAAACTGAAAATCCCACAATGACAGTCTAATTTCAGTATTAAAATAATATGTTTTACTTCGTCAAGAGTTTCTCTTTTCCCTTCCGTCTTTCCGGTTGTGCTTCCCATTGTGTTAAGCCATAAGCACCTCCATGCAGCCCTCTTTAGCAGATTTACACACAGGACAAAAATCAAGCAAGGCTTCACAGAAATAACAAGAGCAAAGGTGTCTGCAAGGTAGGAACAGTACACACGAGCTCCGAGAGTTACAGTTTTTACAAACCATTCTCTTCCTTTGTTTTTCCTCCTCTTCCTCTTCTTTGTCTCGTCTCTCCTCACACGGACCACAACAGGACTGCGTGTCTTCGGCTCTGTAGCTATCCCAAGCCCCTCTCTCTCTTACTTGTTCAAGCGTGTTCGTGAGGCTTACAACCATGGCTTCCTTTTCCTTGGCTAGTCTTTGCCACGCTTCGTTTTCCATCTCTGCTTTTCTCAAGCAATCCTCCAGCTCTATAGTCTTCTTTTTTGCTTGTGTCAAGCATTCCTCTTTTTGCCTAATCAAACTCAGCGATTTTGATTCGAGAACACTCAATAGGACTGCAACTTGCTCCTTTCTTTGATGTTGCAAGGCATGCCTCAATTTCTCATTCTGTTTCAAAGTATAAACGAGTATTTTACGTATTAAAATGATCTGTAACAAGAATCTGTAACCCAAACTAAATATTAAAAAAATAAAAAAACTTGGGAATCTTCTCACAATATATCAAAAAATATATTAAAAAAAAAAAAGAAATGGTTTCATCTAGAGCGATCACCTGTGATAGAAGCATGCGATCAGTCTCATGTCTCTGTATTTCAAGGTGGGCATTTAAAGCTTGAGAGAGAGGCATGTATGGAAACCTATTGCATGAGAAGGAAGACGACGGCCCCTGGCTGCAATCAAAACCAGAGTTTTGGTAGTTATGGTGCTGTTGGAACTGAGGCAGTGAAGGGTATGGAAGACTGAAAAGAAGGCCATTATCAATTCCAAGTACTTGACTAGTCCCTGCCCAATCCTGAAAACAAATGGGCAATCCAGAATTTTCTGAATAAAAATGAGCATGAACTGCCATCTTAGCTCAACGGATGAAGAAGAAACACCAAATAGTAGTATTTCCTTTTAACATACATCAAGGCCATTTAATAGGAAACCAGAACCGAAACGAAATCATGGGTAGGTTTAAAGCCAGAAGGTTCATGTTCTCGTTATATCAGAAAAGATGCATGATCTTTCTATCTCTCTCTCGGCATAAACTTTGCCTTCTTTGTTGCTATAATTTCTGGCCTAACTGAAACTCACCATTAAGAAAGAAACCCGTGGGATGTTTATTTATAGTGGGAAAACTGACAATCTTTTTAATGTGTGATTAAAACCGAGTAATGGAACTTTCATGTGTGATTTAATTGTATTGGCTAATTAAGGAGCTAAAAGAATGGGAGGTAAGATATAACTCTCGACTCGGCCTGGCCTATTAACCATCTCTTTGTAGAATCTCAAAAGGCTATATGCAAAACCATTAGCAGCATTTATGAGAGAGAGAGATTAAGGGGGGCGGAAAACGACGCGTACATGCAGATTTTGTGACAGAAAAGTCACAGAAGTATCGGGTCAGAGGGTATCATGAAGAAAAGAGATAAAGAGAAAGAGGTGCTGGTGAGGGAGAAATTCACTAAATTGGGATGTGAAAGAGTCAGAGGGTATGGGAGGGAATCAGAGATGGGAGAAATTGTCAGTTTGGTCATTGGGAAAGGCTAAAGAATAGCAATTCTCTACTTTTATTTTTTATTTTGATTTTTTCCATATTAAATTTTGAAATCTCATGTCCGTTTAGATACGACAAAGTGTGCACGTATAACACTTGGTTGGTATTTTGGGTATGTTTGGGGGCCCAAGACATGGAATGCAATGTTATAACTCTTCTGAAACTTCCGCCGCCGGTATTAGCATATCTTTACGTTTTCACTTTTCCGGAGGACCCTTCAGGCTCCGCATTACGCAAGCAAAACTGAACTGAAGCCATTGGATGAGGATCCTGCGGTTCTCACCAACCTAATTAGCTGGGCCCATCAAGCTCAGTCTTCTGGCACCCCCAAAACATCATTTCAGATTCTGTACTAAAAAGCTATTAGTTCACAATGCGATTCAATTAATTACACTAACTTTTAATTATTTTAATAATATATAAATATAATTTTTTAAAAATGATTATTATCGCAGTAAATAAACATTAATTTAATAGAATGTAGTCATGTATATTAAAATTACAATTTTGTCAGTAAAATTCGCAAAATGTTACTTATTTTTAATCTATATTTTATAAACAAGATAAAAGTATATTTTAAAACTTCCATAAATTAAAAGCCAAACCTAGCTCAAAAACTTTAAACCTTTTGTCCAGAAACTCGGGAGTACAGGTTCTGCATGTTTTAGTCAAAAGTGCATTAAAACCCCACAACGAGTACGCTTGGGAAGTGTCCAAAATCCAAAGGGAGAAAATTGGACGGGCACCCCGATATCAAATTGAGCTGTCCCAAACACATCGTCAGTGACAGGTTTTTTTTTTTTTTTTCTTTGGGGGTGGGGGGCTGGGGTTGGAATGGTAAAACGGGAACAATTCACATACAACTAGATAGTTGCAACAGTTTTTTTGGCCAATACTAAATAGTTGCAACTTAATAAAATAATAGAGTGCATGAATTGGTCCCCAGAACACACGCTCCAATATCGTAGGATTTCTAAAATTTGGCGTTAAAAGGAGACAGTTGTTAAAAGTTACGAATTCAATATACATTTGATTAGATCGTACATTTATTTTATAAATAAGTTATACGTTTATTTTATTTGAATAAAATTACTTTCAAGGACACGTAGTAAATTACAAGCTTTTAAATATTATTTTGTTTGACACCTAATTTCAAGGATTAAACATCATGCGAGTATATTTTTTACAGATCAAATTTTATTATTTTCTCTAAAATAATTTTTTTTTGGTTGCAAATAATTTCTGACATTTCATTTTATTGACATATTGCAGTTAGAGGGATTATGTTGCAATGATTTCTCCGTATGCAACACGAAAGATAATGCAATCTCTTAACAATGTTGTTTGCTGTAACGGTAAGCTTCTGGGATTATATTGACAGTACAGACACCATTGCATGATTGTAACACTTCTAAAAAGTATTTTTATCTTAAAAATTCGAGATATTTGAAAGACATCTAAAACTCAGTTTCCTAGTAAGTAGAATGAGAAGGAATAAAATAAAAAATGAAATGTCAAAAATAGTTTTGAAAATAAAAAATAACTATTTTATTCCTATTTTAAAAAATAATAATAATAAATAGGTACAATTAAATAATAATTATAAAAACATAATAAATATTATATAAACTTGATAAAAAAGAACTACTTTTCCATAATGAAAACCAAACGGGCTCATTTATCTATCATCTAAAATTTGAACACATAAAAAAGGCACTAAAATCTCATCAAGAACCCACAAGCTCCAAGAATTATAGAATCAATTGCATAAGATATTGATTTTACACATTATCAAAAATTTAACAACTTCAAGAGTAAATTACGATCTTCAAAAATGATTAAGTAGCATTATTCGAGAAGCCTAACAATATCCTAGCTACTATACTCCTGTCTAAAGCCACCCTATCATCTAATTTCATACCACTGGCTTTCTCTTATCCAAAATTTGCGTAATCACACATGTTGAAGCAAGAAAAAGATCGCGGTACTCATCCCCAAGCGAGACAGATGTTAAAACACTACGCTATTTTTGGACCAGTATATCATCACAAAACATACTTGTCTCCAAAAGGCAACGACTTGAGCAAAACATCAACTACCATATTTTCTTTGTGTACTAAGACTCTCCAAGCTTAGTAGACCGTTCTTTCATTTCCCCAAACCTATAGCAATCCTTTATAAAACAATTTAAACTCACACTCTTGTTCTATCTCAGTGCATCCACGCTAGAAGACTGTCCTACCGCTTGTTCCATCTCGGAATACCATTTCCCGATCTGGGTGTGCTCCACCATATCTCTGCCAGACTTGAGGTGGCGGATAGGTCTTAGAACACCAAAGACAGCAAGATCCGCCAAATTAGGATTTGATCCACCTGTCAAAATAAGTAACGTATGAACTTTTAAGTCCAAACAGCAACGTATCCATATGTTTTTGTACAACCCACAATGAAACTAGTTCAACAGACCAAGAAACTTCCGGCCCTTCAGAGCATCAACCCATTCTTCAGCAGCTCCATACAATGCTGCTCGCTCATCAGTGATGTTGTGCTTCTTCTTCAATTTACTTGACACAAAATACATAACTGCAGCCCCACCATACTTTGCAGTTAGCCTCTCAACGAAGCTAAAATTGCCTGCAGGTATAGAGGACAACTTTTAAGATTATATACGGACCATAATTTGCTTACTTAAATTTAAACTTAACAAATTGATGGATTAGTGGATTCTTGCGTTATATACCAAGGACAAATGATTTACCCATCAGGGTGGAGTTAGTTACTATCTGTCCCATCGTACATAATACGGGGTCATTATGGATAATCACAAAGTTGCTTCAGGAAGTAACTTGATCAGCAAACTAACACCAATAAGGGGATGACCAGAAATCTAATCTTAAATTACTTTTACGATATACAGGACATTACAACTTTACTTAATTTTTCATACAAAATCAGAAAACATTACAGGGCACAAAGGAATGGATGAACATGTTACAATGAGACAACCATAAAAGCCAACAGTTAATCATTTCACTTAGACAATCTTATCATCATATAATCAGCCAAATATAACACAAACACAAAATTAAAAAGAAATGAGCTCATAGTTCTTAATATTATACTGCTCGTGTAAGTGTCATTATATCAAGGGTGCTTTGCTCATCTCACAACTATTGAATAATGAACCCTTAGATCTAACAATTTCTCCCTTGCCTTTTAGTAAATTGATTCCTATCAAGGACAAAGCTAGCATACGACCAATATTGTCCAGCATGACTATCCACAATAAAGCCTCCCTTTGACTTGGCCCAAAGACTCCTCTGGCATGCACATGCATAACCAGATTCATGTAATCGGAGTTTCAAGATCGAAATGCACAAGACATTTGTAGAGAACTAGATGGTATCTCTTGTCCTTAGTGAAAATAAGTGAATATTCCGGAGGTGGGGGTTGGAGAAATGGGACAGACACTGCAATAATTTTAATACACAAAGTTTGCTTGTAGTACACATGTAAACTAGAAATGGCAACGTAGCATTACTTGTGCTTATATATAAAATAAGAGGAGGGATGATCATGGGTAGACCCGAACCCATTTACCCAAAAAGTTTCAAAATAAACGAATTTTTTTCCCAAGTTGAAACTCATTTACATAAAAATTTGTCCATATAAAATCACAACAAAGAATAAAATGTCTTAAACAACTATTAATATAATTCAAAAGTCAAAACCATAGAATGTTATTTGGATGATAATTAAAAAAAAAACTTTTTTGCAATAAATTATATTGATTAATATTTATAAATATACACATGGGTCTGGGGTGTGGCAGGTATCATACTACACAGACCCGAACCCTTAAAATACCATAAAAATTTCCATACTTAGACCCAAGCGGGTAAATTTTATGGGTACCCACGGGAGTTGGGTATTTTGCCCATATAAGAGTAAAATACTTCAGCCTCCCTGTACTGCTATGATTTTAGATGAACCTCCCCTCCATTTTAATTTTTAATAGACTACAAAAATGTCCCTTGAACCAGGGCAATTTGCAGAAACTTGCAAAAATCCAAGGCAAGTCTATGCAGTGTTTTCTAAGATTTCAAAGGATCTTAGGTTTCCAAAATAGAATGGGAAGCTCACGTAAATTCAAAAATATCAAGTGGTGGTTGGTGTTTTTTACTCAAAAAAGAATCTGAGTTTCCTTGAAAGGAGGTATATAAGACGACAGTTTAGATTAGACAAACCTTTGGCTTGTTTGAAATCTTACCTCGAGTAGTGATATAGTCAAATGATTCAAGGGCCTCAGGAACAGTGCGATATATGTTCGGTGACAATATATGCACCAAGTGATTATCCACCCACCTATACCACAAGTAACAGCATCATGTTAATGCAATTAGTCAGGGGTTAAACCTACACCCGCTCAATTTAACAGCCAATAGAGAAATAAGGGCCAACAACAGATAGTAGAAAAACAGGATTTCTTATAGTGGCAGCAGCAGTTTTCCAGGATGCCAATGATACAAGCCTATTTTACTGGAGTGAGCAACGTACATGCCAGGAAAGTGGTCCAAAAAGCAAAAAAGAAATGGATCAAAAATGGTTTTTTTTGGGGGGGGGGGGGGGGGGGGGGGGGGGGGGGAGGGGGGAGGGGGGTGTGGAAGAAACAACATACCCTCGCCACCTCTTCTCTTCATCAGCATTTAGGTCATAATCAGGATGCATCCTTTTAAGTAACTTATCAATTATGTCTGCAGAAGAGGGTGAGTTTGCAAATACATTCAACATAAATTAAATCTGCAGCTTGAAAAGTCCTTTATATTTCACCATGAATGAAAGTATTATTATAAAACATAGGCGAACCTGATGAATCAACCATTCGTTCACTATCAACTGTCACTATAGGGACCTTCTTGTAATCAGACCATTTGATCTCCTTTTTGTTCATCGGGTTTACTTCCACTATTTTATATGGAATATCATAGTAGTCCAGGAATGCTGGGAAAAGTAATGCAAGGAATTAAGAAGTTAAATCATTATGTATATAAATAAACAGTACACAAATTCTACACGCCACATGGAAAGACATAGTAATCTAACCTAAATATTTTACTACAATCATATGATTCCCTTCTGCTGCAATGCGAGGGTTTTAAATTACCCTCGTAAAACCTGAAGACGGATCTCTTATATAGTATGACAATCATCATCAGAGAAATATTATATTATATACAGAGTATGAGTATAAATAGCCAACCATTCCCCATGGAGACCCAAGAAATCCCAAAGAATCAAGAGTCAGAAGAAAAGCAGAAAAAGACAATGCATGATATTAAGCCCCCAAAAAAAAATTTAAAATCAGAAGTGGTAATTAGGTCAGATATGCAGTCATGATAGCAACATCGAATGATTCGAAATAATAATCAGATTAACATAGATTAGTGATAATCCAAAATCGACATTCATGAGGAAGGAAGTGGAACTCTAACCTTTAACCTTGTTGCAGAACGGGCAAGCTTCATACTGATAGAGTACGACGTCTTTGAGCATAAACCCCTCTGAACGTAGCGTCCCCTTCTCGCGGATGTCTTGAGCAAGAGACGTGGCAGAAGTAGAGCTATGCCTAACAACACCTGCAACGCTGCTAGGACCAGAGGGACTAGAAAACCGCAAGTAATCAACAAGCTTCTGCGATAGCCATTGAGGGTTGGGATTGGAACATGTGCCGTTGAAGGCCAAGTCCGGTAGCCGGTGATAAGTGGTGCCACTGGTAATGCCAGAGATGGTGGCGAAGTTGCCTCTTATGGCTCTACCTAGGAAGACCACTCGGTTGAACCCTCTCATGGTCACTGAATATTCTATCGAATTGCAAGCTGTAGCTTAGACAGAGCAATGCAATTTCTTCGACTAGGGTTTAAGGCTCATTAAATTCAATACGATTTCCCCTGCCTCCAGTAAGATAGGCCCGGTTTGGATTGGGTATGGCGTCCGGATCACCTGCGGTTGAGCGAATCAGGAGCGTTCACTTGATCCAACGGATAGTGACAGGACACGCGTGATTCGCTGCTCTAAACGTAGCGTTAAATGAAACGCTGCTGCCGCCGCCGCCTTTTGGGTGGTGAAATTTGACTCCCTTTTAACGCGCGATCTTGGTCATCCGTTTCCTCATTCGCCCGGATTGTGACGTGTTGCTCAGACAAAATATTAACGCTGCAACCTTCGTCTGCCTTTCCTTTAAAAAAAAAATTGCAAAAAGTGATTGGATAAAAATAAATAAGATAAGAAATACTCATTTTTATAATTTTTTTAAAAAAGATAATTTGATAAATTAAATAATAATTAAATAAATAAAATAATAATTATAAAAATATGATAATCTTTATAAAATTATATATAAAAAAATCACGTTGGCGTCCAGAACGGGGGCGAATTGCTCCAGTTTGCAAATGCTTTCTTCTTCTCTGCTTCTGAGTTTGAAGGTGCAGCAACCCTCGTCCATTCCTTCTATGCATCTGAGTTCGCAGGTTCGCAGATGCAGCGAATCCATATAATTGTTTTTATATTTTTGTGAGTCTGGAATCTGTATTTATACTTTTTGTGATCCTAGAATTTGTGTGGTTCTTGAATTTTTCTGAGTCTTAAATATGTGTGATTTTTGAACCCAAATGCAGCTTTCTGAATCTTGAATTTTTATATTTTTGTGATTCTGGAATTTTATATTCTTCAAACAGGTTGCTGCATTTCATTTCGAGTGTAGGGGATACGTGTCGAGATCACAAACGCTGGAAGGAATGGATGGCGAAGATCAATTGTTTCCATCGGCCTTTAGGTCATTTAATCCAGGTGTCGCCTTGCTGTCCATAAGAGAGCGTGAACGCTGCAGATTTGCCCAACCGCATATCGCAATCTTCTCGCTGCAACATCGGAAAATCAGAACGCGTGGGGTTTGCTTATTTATTCTTGAGTATTTTAAAATTTTACTTTTATTCATTTGTAAAAAATTACAAAAAATAAATAAATAGACGTCGGTGACAGCGGGACGCGCTGTTGGACCACAAGAGGGGTCCCAAGGCAACTATAAAAGCACGATTTTCGATTCCATATGAACCCTTGAAGATTCGTGTAATTATCAAAATATTCAGGATAAAGAAGGGGGAAATTGATAATAAAGAGAGGGTATTATAGCTATTTCAGAAAGCCCTTGAAACGAAGTCCATTGCCCTCGCTATAAATAAGTGTCTCTGGTAGCCTGCCTTATCAGTTCAACGATTTAGATCGAAATCTTCTCGTTGAGCATCTTAGCCTGTGAAGACCTTATTAACCGTAGGGTTTCTCTTGACCCTGCTGTTCCTAAATATTAATCTTTCGAATTTCTGTAATCGCGGATCGATTTTGCGATTAGAAGAATCTCCAACAATTTATTTCGATTATTGAAGATGTCTCGATGCTTCCCTTTCCTGCCTCCAGGGTATATGAGGAGTGGGACATGTAACGAAGCGTTGATCAAACCGATTGAGGTTTGTTGAGCAATTTCGTTTTCGCGTTTGTGCTCAACCGTATGTATTCAAATTTGTTAATAAATGCGAGGGATCTATATCTCCTTCACCCAAGCTTAAATGGGTCGTTAGTGCATTGATGAATCGATTCTTCTCTGTAAAACTGTTTTGCTATAAATTACCCGGCATTGGTGGTCGGGCAAAGTTACATCAAAGAATGGGTTTTAGTTTAATGTAGGAATGAATGCGGACATTTGTCATTTTAGTGAAGCATTAATTCAATATGAAGGACACAGATCTGGCATTTCGGGCGTCCGCTAAAATCCGTATTTTATCTTTCAAAGTAGTGATTCTTACATAAACTTTCGTTTGTTTTTTAATATTTATTGTTCCAGTGTCTTAGTTTTTAAGATTAAAGCTATCTTTTTTCAATGAAAAGATCTTTTTCTTCTTTATTGGGGTGATATCAATTGCTGTGAGAAAAATACAGTTCTGATAATAGGGGACTCCTCCTTTCTTTGGTCGGTATTTATTCTTGTGTCTTCCAAGATTCGTCGAGTTTTCTTCACAAATACAACGTGAAATCATCATTGGCCGCAAATAGGAGTTTGCTTGTCTATCAGCAAATTAGTATTGAAATCTAGGAAGCACCGATAGACAAAAAAAGAGGAACCCATATCTATCTGCTTCAGCATTTGTATTTGACATTAACATTTTGTCCGATACGTTCCAAAACCGGAATGTTTTGAAATGCGCTGGAACAATTTCAAAATGACTCAAGAGTTTATGGAAAATCTCAAGTATTTAGTTTGAATTAGAAAACGTAGTTTTAATTTATTATATGTCTCTATTTGTAGCTTGTTTATTTTATTTTATATTTGAAATTTCAGTTTGAGATTTAATTTTTTTTAAGTGTTAATTTGTCTCATACATACACACACACACTATCGTACACATATTTTAAAATTGAAGAAATTGTTGTATCCCGGGTTGCATACATGTACCCATATCTTCTTAGATTGAAATAGGTAGAGTTGGAAGTAAAGTGAGTATGTGGGCGGAAAAAATGTGGCATGACGATTTTGCTTGATTTGTAAGTGACACATGGTTCCTGCTACTGTTGAAACTATTGTTCTTGACTCTCAACAGATGAGAATGGTTAATATTTATCCCTTGTGTGTTTGCTTCTTTGGTCGTCTCTATCCTCTATTTGAAAATGTTATTCTGGTGCTTTAAAGCTCCAAAGAGAGAGACAGAAAGAGGGGGAGAAGACCAAGAAAGAACGGAAGAAGGAGAAGGAGGTGAAAAGGAGAGAGAGGAAAGGAACAAAATCGAAGCTTGGGAAAGCAAGCAATGCATGTCTTGGCGAAGAAAATTTGTTCAAGCCTAATGTTGTGGAGTATCACCAACTTGAGAAAATCAGAGCAGAATCTGCCAGTGGTTGTCTACAAAAGCTAGATGACGATGAGAACGAACAATTTGAAAGGAGTGGTATTACAGAGGAACATGAGCAACCTGTTTCCTCATGGGAACCTTGCTGCTCTTCTGACAGCACTCAAAGGAGCAACAAGAGGAAAAGGATAACCTCGCCATCTAGTCATGATCATAGTGAGTTAACTGGGATCGTTTTTGTATTGATTTCTATTGGCAACATTGCTAAGATTTAATATTCATTTGTATGTGAAACAGGAACTGTAATTAGAATTCGATTGCCATTGAGAAAACATAGAGAACCTGGAGAATCACAACACGATGATCAGTTGGGCTCTTCTTCTGGAAGTTTAAAAGGAGATTGTAAGCCCCAATTCGTCATAAAGTCAGAGACATATCAGTGCGCGGGGAACCCTGACTCTGAGCAATGTAAAGGACTACAAAGGTTTACACTGGAGACTGCTGAAGTTCAAGTCATTACTAATTTGATTGATAATGAGAATCCAAAATTGGCATCAGCGTACGATTCTTTATTTTATAATTGGGTTCCTCCTCCTCCTCTTACGTTTGAGGGAACTGAGTCCTGTGACTGGCTCTTTCGCACACAACTTCGAGCGGAAAGGCCTGTCTCTAAAGAAGGGAAATATGCTGATAACTTTTGGCGTTCAATTCCAAGTTTCTGTCAGCGTGCCCAATACATACCCCAGCATGAAATATTTGCTTTGCCATATACTGTTCCGTTTTGATTCTTAGAAAACTTCGCAGACTCGTGCCAATTTGTTGTAAAGATCCTGTGATGGGAATTCTTCTATTACAGGTGCGATTATTTTCAAAGAAAAGGCAGCTACAGCCCACATCGCATAAGAACGCAGAGTTTCTGTAATATTCTGGTTCAGGATGATTGAATTAGAGATAGACTTGGGATACATATTGGGGTATTTACATTTAGAAATGTGTAAATAAAATTAAAAGTAACCATACTGTTACATTTTCTTTTCAATTTCCTATATGTTGTTTAGATTTATCCAATTTTGTATGCTTTTATTATCAGATGTTTTAGTTAAAATATTAATAAATGTATAATTTTTTGTAATAATAGGTTAAGTGTACATTTTATAACATTATGATTTATTATTAAAAATTTATTTAATTAATGTATTTTAATTAAAGAATTTAATAATATAGATATGAAAACAATTGATTATAATTTTTTTAAAATTTTGCTATAGAAAGGTAGGAATTATATAATTTTTTCAAATAATAGGTTAAGTTTATATTTTATAACATTATGATTTATTATTAAAAATTTATTTAATTAACGTATTTTAATTAAAGAATTTAATAATAATAATAATAATAATAATAATAATAATAATAATATAAAAACAAATGATTATAATTTTATTTTAATTTTGAGGTAAAAAGGCAAGAATTACCTGCTTCCCTTCCGCATTTCAAAATTAATGATGATGTCAGTCTTAACGTTTCAAGTTAATTGGTGATATATTAGTAAAGGAAAATTACGTGTAAGGATTTATATCTTAAAAAATTTGTAAGAAAAGATTTTAAAATTTGAAATTATTTTTAAAAATTATAATTATAATTAAGTTTTAAGATATTTATTACTGAGTTGAGTACATTTATTATTATTATTGAAAAGTGCTATTGGATCTTTTAATTAAAATATTAATAAATGTATACTTTTTTGTAATAATAGGTTAAATATACATTTTATAACATTATGACTTATTATTAAAATTTTATTTAATTAATATATTTTAATTAAAAAAATTTAATAATAAAGATATAAAAAAGATTGACTCTAATTTTTTTGAATTTTGCTATAAAAGGCAGGAAATACCTGTTTCTCTTTTTGCATTTCAAAACTAACGATGATTTAGATCATCAAACATAATGTTTCAAGTCGGTTGGTGATATATTAGTAAGGAAAAATTACATTTACAAACTTCTATCTTAAAAAATTTGTAATAAAAGATCGTAAAAATTAAAATTATTCTTGAATACTATAATTATTATTAAATTTTAAATAATTTATTATTAATTTTAGAGTATTTATTATTGGATATAGAAAATTACTAAATTTTGTTTACACCTAATAGTAAATTCTCTAAAATTATAGTTCTTAAAAATAATTTTAATTTTTAAAATTTTTAATTATAAATTTTTTAAAGTATGAGCCATTGATTATAATTTTTCCTATTAGTAACATAGATCCACTTCATTGTGGGATCTGTGTAGTGGCAACTAAATTGCAAACTTATTTTTAAGGGGTTTAGGGTTAGTGTTAATAAATTGTGATTTTGATTGTTTATATTTAATTTGAATAATTAGAATTGTATTTTTTTATTATTTAAATTATAATATTAAAAAATAATAATTAGTATTAAAAAATTAAAAAATATATATAATTCTATTTGTCTAAATTAAATTTATGCGATTCAAATTATAATTTATTACAATAGACAGATGCCGGACGATTCAAGTTTGATATATTAATTATAATGAGATTGAAATGTTTATTAGTGCAAAGAGTATATCTGTAGGTGGTGACCTGTGGGTTTGGAGACCTTTGACCGTGTGATGATAAAAATGAAAATATGGCTTTTTTGTGTGTTTCTATGCGATGTATATGTCAATGTAAAATTTCACCGAGAAAGTGGAATATAACTTTCTTGAATTATAATCTAATTACAACTTAATATTTAAGCTTTCAAAAATTATGCCCAATTAGTGAGAATTTAGTATTTAAAAAATTGTATTTCGTGTATCTCTAATTCTCAATGCATAATACTAGAAACTTCCTTTTAATATAAATAAGTTACTGTTACATGCATTACCAATGATATAATGCCATCTCACGAGGAGTTGCAACAAAAAGAAAGAGTATGAATAACAAAATATAGGTAATATAAAACCTTTTAGAATAATATACAGGAAAACTATCACAAATAAATACTACATGAAACTTTTTAGAGTTGGACCAGAATTGGACTTCAATGCTAGGCTGCTGTGTTGAGTTATTAGACTGGGCTCTCTCACATTCCCCTTTAAAGGAGAGGGTGACGAAGTTATCCCGAGTTTCGCTCGAAGAAAAAGAAGAAAATGAAAGGTTGCTAAAGGCTTGGTAAGACAATAAGCAATTTGATCACAGGATGGAACATATTGAACAGAAAGCACCTTACTGAGAACAAGATCATGAATAAAATGGGTGTCAATTTCAATATGTTTGGTTTGAGCATGAAGAATCGGATTGCTTACTAGAGAAGCGACACTGATGTTATCACACCAAATCACAGAGGATCACTTGGGTGACAAATTTAATTCATTTATAAGTGAATGAAGCCACACAATCTTTGCTACAGAATTGGCTAAAGCATGATACTCTGACTCAGCTGAAAAATGAGTAACAACTCGTTGCTTTTTAGAAAACCACAACACCAATGTGTCTCCAAAAAATGTGAAGTATCCACCAATAGAACATTGATCATCAGGGCAAGATGCCCAGTTAACATCAGAAAATGCAGTGATTTCCAAATTAACAAAATCTTTAAGTAACAAGCTAAGAGTCACAGTTCCCTTGAGATATCTTAAGAGGCGTTTGACAGCCTGCCAATGCAACACAATGGGGGAAGACAACAACTGACTAAGCTTACTGACACTATACACGATATTTGGACTTATATTAGTGAGATATTGAAGAGTTCCCATTGTATACCTATAAAGAGAGGGATCATCAAACAAAGGACTGTCATTTGTGCAAAAAGAAGTCCCAGTCCCCATGGGAGTCGGACATGAAGAAGCTTGAGACATGTTGCAATGATCAAGTAGGTCACAAATATACTTGCTCTGTGTGAGAATGAACCCACAACTATCTCTGTGAACTTCTAGCCCGAGAAAGTAATGAATCAGTCTAAGATCTTTTAATGAGAACATGTTATTGAGACAGTTAACAAATTGAGCAATACTAGATGAATCACTACCAATAACCAATATGTCATCAACGTAAATTAAAAGAAGTAAAACCTGACTAGAGTCTTTATAATAAAAGAGAGAAGTGTTAACTTTATTGTTCTGAAAGTGTCATCCTAACAAGGTATTACAAAGTCTGTCATATCAGGGTCTTGAAGCCTGTTTAAGATCGTACAACACTTTTGATAACTTAAAGACATAATCAGGTTTTTGTGGATCAATGAAGCTTTTAGGCTGCTGTATATAAACAGTCTCAGATAAATAACTATTAAGGAATGCGTTATTAATGTCAAGTTGTTGTACCTCCCACTTAAATGAGTAGCTAGAGTTAAGACAACTCTTATCGTAGCTATCTTGATTGCCGGACTAAAAGTGTCACTATAGTCTATACTAGGCTCTTGTAAATAGCCTTTGGCCACCAAACATGCCTTGAATCGTTGTATGGACCCATCTTGATTATACTTGGTTTTGAAAATTCACTTATTACCAACAACATGTTGCCTAGGTTGAGGAGGAACTAGCTTAGACATATTGTTATGTATAAGTGCTTTGTATTTAATTGTCATTGCTTCTTTCTACTCATCGCAGGCAAGAGCTTCTTATACACACTTTGGTACAGAAATAGATTCGATATAAACACTAATAAATGGAGTTTTTGTTTTGAAAATACCTCTCTTAGCATGAGTGATCATGGGATGGATATTATTGCCTAAGTGGTCTTCTCTTAGAGAACTATCAGAAGATTGCTGCTGAGAATGTGAAGATTCTTCTGCAGAAGATTGAGGACCATGCGATAAGTCTGCATGTAGAAATGATGCAATACTAGTGACCAATGAAGCTTTATTAATAGTACCAGGAGAAATAGAGGGACTCTGTGAAGTGGTTGGAGATGAGCACATAGAGTCAGAAGCATTTGTAAATTGAACATGAAACCAAGAAGAGAGTTGGTCGACTCTTTCAATGACATAGCCATTGTTAATAGTTTTATGTGAAAAAGATCTTGCAAAATGATAGTCTAGCTCATTAAATATAATATGTCTGGAAATATAAATTTTGTCAGAGGGACTTAAGCATTTGTATCCCTTGTGACTACTATTAGGCCTAAGATAAACATATTTCTCAGAGTGAAATTGAAGTTTATGTTCATTAACAAGTCTTAAGCAAGAGAAACAAGCACAACAAAAAATTCTCAGTGTAGTGTAGTCAGGCTTCTATTTGTATAATACTTCAAATGGTGATTTATGCTCCAAAATTGGAGTAGGGAGACGATTTTATGATATGAACAGCTTCAGCAAATGCTTCCCACAAAAAACAAATAGGTAACTTAGCTTGAGCTAGTAAACTAAGGCCAGTTTCAACTATGTGCCGATGTTTCTTTTCTACACGACCATTTTGAGCAAATGTATAGGGACAAGAATGTCTAAACGATATTCCAAAATCAGTTAAGACTTTGTCAAAACTTTTGTATTCACCACCTCAATCACTTTTGAGTGTTTTGATCTTACATTCAAATTGAGTTTCAACTTGCTTCTTGAATTGAATAAAGGCAGGTAATGATTCATTCTTTGTTTTTAAAGGATATATCCAAGAGAAGCAAATATAATCATCCATAAAACAAATACAATATCTAAAACTAGACATGGATGTTATTGGTGTAAAGCCCCATAAACATATATAAATCAAGTCTAAAGGTCCAGACGCTCAAGAAATAGAATGGGTAAGAGGAAGTTTATGTAAGTTCCCATATTGATAGGCATCACATAAAGTAAATGATTCACTACATTCAACATTGACATTACATTCATTTAAAACTTGTTTGACAGTTTTGTGGGAGGCATGTCCAAGTTTTCTATGCTAATTGTCTAAAACAGAAACTAGAGCAATACAATTATTAGATTCAGCAGTAAACTTTGGTTTACAATCGATCTTGTATAGCTCGGTGATCTTCTTCCCTTTAAGAAGTACCTTGTTGGTTGTTTTGTTCTTCACATGACAGTCAAAAGAGTCAAATTCTACTGAAATATTGTTGTCATCAATTAATTTTGAAACACTGATCAAATTTTTCTTAATCCCAGGTACCACTAACACATTGTTCAAAATCAGTTGTTCATATGGATCATGTTGTAAAAAAGCAGAAGTAGATTTTTGAACTTATAATTTTTTACCATTGCCTACTATGAGATTACCTAAATTAGGTGCACCTAGAGCATTAACATGAGTCACATGATTAGTCGTACCGTTGTCCATATACCATGCTAGATCAGCCACAGTGTCAGGGGTTACAATATAAGCAGAGTGTTCAGTATGCTTTTGATGCTTAAGCCTCTGGTAGGAACGATTGAACTAATAGAAACAGTTAATTGCAATATGACCTTGATGTCCATACACTTGACAAATTGGCTTAGTTAGACGTGAATATCTATCACGGTCGCGACTACCTCTTTGTGAATGTTGTCCAGAACATCTCCATGGTGGACAAGTATTCCCTTGCTGAAGAGTGTAACTAGAAGAGGAACCAGAAGAATCAGTTTTAATAGCAATGTTGGTAAATGAATTACTTACCAAATTCATTGTCAGATTCTGAACATGCTCCAGGTGTCTCTTAAAGGTAAATAACTGTGACTGTAAGTCAATCCACGTAATGTTTTCCTCGTTAGAGAAATGAACAATGATTAGTGTATAGTCACCTCTAAGACCAAATAAAATATGAGATATAAGATCTGATTCGGGTATGGAACTTCTTGCAATTAGCAAATTATCAGTTATGGACTTCATTTTTCTAAGGTACTCTTCGATTTTCATAGACCCCTTTTGAGTTTTCTGTAACCCATTTCTGAACATAGTGATACGAGCCTTGTTATGAGCACCCAGTAATTCATTAACACTTTTCCATAGTTGAGAAGAAGACGTACAGTGCAGTAGTTGTCCTGAGACCTTAGTTGTCATGGTGCTAAGTAACCAGCCCAGCAGAAGCTGTTCATTCGTGATCTAATCCTCGAACTCGCAATTTACTTTAGGGTCATCCCCTTTAGCAATGAATTTCTATGGGCGAAGCTTAGTGCCGAGAGCATACCCATCAAGTCAGTGCCCTTTCATTAGTGGTAGCACTAGAGAATGCCACAAGAGGAAATTGGAATGATCTAACCTGACCAATCCTCCTTGATTTAGGCTGCTAAGTAAAGAAGTAGTTTTGTTTTGAGTAGCATTAAGTACAACAGCTATAGATGAGGAAGACATCAAGTGAGGTGCAGAAGCATAAGCAAAGTTGATTGGTGAGCCAATGGATCCATCCATCTTAATCGGAGTTTTGAGCAATGAAGCTCTGATACCAAATGAGAATTTAGTATTTAAGAAATTGTATTTCGTGTATCTCTGGCTCTTAATGCGTATACCAAAGACTTCCTTTTAATATAAAGAAGTTACTGTTACATGCACCACCAATGATACAATGCTAGCTAACGAAGAGTTGCAACAAACCAAAAGAGTATGAATAACGAAATACAAGTAATACATAAACCTTTTAGAATAATATATGAAAAACTATCACAAATAAAATACTACATGAAACTTCTTAGAGTTGGACCAAAACTGGACTTCAATGCTGGGCTACTGTGTTGAGTTATTGGACTGGGCTCTCTCACACAGTTAGAATCAAAGGTCTAACCCTCTTGTGCTTTGAAGGTGAATTCCTCCAATACCAAATTCCTTCAAGCTTATTTCTCCTTGTTTTTCTTCTGTCTAACTCTCTAGTGAGGACGCCAAAGAAAGGAATTTGTCCAGCCTTTTTCAACACTATTTCTATCATTTAATATTTTCCTTTTCGAATCGGTGATTCTTTTTTCACTTTGATCCAGCACTGTGTTTTCCCTCTTATCTCTCTCTCACAGTGTTCTATCTCTCTCTCTTTTATAAAGGCCGAAATGGAAGTAGCGTTAGCCATGGATGGAGTTCCTGTCAGTAAATCAATCGCTTTGACGACCTTTGTTAGACATTGCTCTGATTTCCCTCTATGTGTTCATGTTGGTAATTTCTTTGAGTGATCATTCTGTACAAAGCTTCATGTTCATATTTTCCAATGTGTACTATTGCCATAAGAGAAAATAAATTGAACCATAAAATGTATTGCGTGGTTTAGTTTTGATATGAAAGAGACTTAAGAGAAGCACAAAATCTAATACCTTTAGTCTTTTGTTGCTCCTTCTGATCTTCTTCTTCTTCTTCGTCGCCTTCATGCTCTGTTTCACAATAAAGTGGGTGTTTTAGGCTGTAGATGAGCTATATGAACAAAGGGGTTCTTTAGTCTACAGCACTTAGTTAGAAGTATGCTTGTTGACGTAACATGTGATGGTGAAGATTGGGAGCATAAGAAGGTTGAAGATGATAACATCGGTAGAAGGGGTGGTTAAGAGGTACAGAAGGTCGATGATGACATGTAAAAGTAGTATTCAGGTATGGGGGCTCATATTCATCTAGATTCAGTTGGCATTCCATGTTTGATTCGAATAGCCTCAAACGCAGGATGACGAAGGTGCTGGATCAAAGTGAAAAAAGAGAAGTCACCGATTTGAAAAGGAAAATGTTGATGCAGGAAGTAGTGTTGAGAAATATTCAGACAAATTCCTTCCTTAGGCGCATGCATTAGATAGTTGGATTGGGGGAAAAAATAAAAGCAAGGAGAAATAAGCTTCTTTGAAGGAATTTGGTCCTGAAGTAACTTCCATGGAAAGCACAACAGGATTGAATGTTATATTTAATTAGGCATTTACAATTTTACTTTTTATGAAATTTAAACAATAAGCTGTTATGTTATAAAATTCAGATATTAAAATTATAATTAAACTGTAGTATAAGGGAGCTTACTTTCCTCAGCATACAAATATAATATATCATATGATCTTTTTGGTATAAATATTGGATTCATAAGGCACAAATAAAAAAATAGTAGCTAGAATGGGCCGGGGTTTTCGGGTTAATGGGGTTACTGCACGCCCCCTTGACTCTCGGCTCTAACCATAGAACGTTATTACTTGTCTTGTTCGAGTTTCGAGGATATAGGTATTCACCCAAGATTCCCTGAACTGGACACTGCGTTGTTCGTTTCAACTCCAACTAATCTCCTCGCATCTCAGGGTGATCAAAATCAAGCCCTCTGCCATCGCAAGAAACTGTAAAAAGTTACAAAAATGATAGCAGACGGAATTGACGACGAAGAGAAATGGCTCGCAGAAGGGATAGCAGGCATTCAACACAATGCCTTTTACATGCATCGCGCCCTGGTATTTTAATTCGACGCGATCCCCCTTCAATTTTTCTTTTCATCCCTCTGATTTACTTCAATGCTCTTCTCTCAGGATGCCAACAATCTCAGGGAAGCCCTAAAATGCTCAGCTCATATGCTATCAGAGCTTCGAACTTCTAAACTTTCACCTCACAAATATTATGAACTATGTAAAATTCCCTCAGCCTAACTTATAATTGTGAGCTCAATTCTTCGTGCTATATTTATTTCAATGCTTTTTGTTTGATGCCTTAGATATGAGAGCCTTCGACGAGCTCAGGAGGCTGGAGATGTTTTTCAAAGATGAAAGCAGACACGGCGTTTCAGTAGTTGATTTATATGAGCTTGTCCAACACGCTGGAAATATATTGCCTAGACTGTAACTAGTTTTAAATCCTTACCAACTTTTTCTCTTTTTCTTTTTTTCGTTTCTGGTTGAGTTTTCTTATTTCACTAAATTGAATAACCTTTTATGTGATTTTGATCTTACTTAACAGTAGTTTCACTTAATGTGTTGCTTCTTAGTGGAGTTTCTCATCTAAATGATTTTATGCGTCCTAATCATGCTCTTTTTTATTTCTTGTGAAATAAGCGGTTGAAAGTTTCTTTCACTCTCTTTCCTCCGGTGTCTTCTCTTGCTGCAAATTCTTGTGCCATTTTCAACACTTATGTTATCTTTTCCTATGCATGTGAAGCTCTTTTTTGTTGACTTACCAGGTATCTATTATGTACGGTAGGATCTGTTTACATCAGATCTAAAGAGGCTCATGTCAGGGAAGTTCTTAAGGATCTAGTGGAAATGTGTCGTGGAGTTCAACATCCAATTCGTGGTCTGTTTTTGAGGAGTTACCTATCCCAAGTCAGTCGAGATAAGTTACCGGACATTGGTTCCGAATATGAAGGGTAAGGCAATCACTTGGTTGGATTCCCTGCTGCGTCCTTCTTAAAGTGCAGTCATTCCCTTCGTACATTCGTAGTTTTTTGAAATTTTGTGTGTTCATGATAGTAAATATTAATTAGTTAGTCACCAGGAAAACAGTGTCCATGCTTCCTGGCACGTGCAATATTGTGAATGTCCCAAGCCTGTATATTTGCACGCACATGAACTTCTTTTTTTTCTTTGTATTTCTGCATTTCAATTTTGAATATACAAACCTTATTTTATTGGTATTATGTTTGGGAGAACAAGAACTAAAAGTGTGTATATTGAAGGGAGACACTGTTTTCCTGCAGGGATGCTGACAGTGTGATGGACTCTGTTGAATTTGTTCTACAGAATTTCACAGAAATGAATAAGCTTTGGGTTCGCTTGCAGTATCAGGTTCATTGACCTTCAACTCTAATCTGTCTTATCTTAGGAGATGCATAGCACCACAGTACTTGCATGCCATAAAAGTAAAAATGAATCATGAGAGCATGCTTTTTGGCCATGCAGGTGTTATGGTGCTTGTGAATCATGCATAATCTTTGGCGATCCTGAGCTGAGACCTTCAATTGGGATTTCTGGTCTGCAGGGACCCAGTCAGATAAGGGAAAAGACAGAAAAAGAAAGAAACGAACTTCGTGATCTTGTAAGAAATTATCACCTGATGAAACAGTATGCTATACATATTGGTAGATGATATATTCAATTTTCTTTTCTCAATCATTATAGGTCGGAAAGAATCTCCACGTACTGAGTCAAATAGAGGGTGTGGACCTTGAAATGTACAAAGACACTGTTCTTCCAAGGGTCTTAGAGCAGGTCTAGTATTTTTTTCCCTCTCATTGGAAGCTTTGGTATCATAATATGCATTCTGATTATCTCCAAATGGGCTTGCACAGGTTGTCAACTGCAAAGATGAGCTTGCCCAATTTTATCTGATGGAATGCATAATTCAGGTTTTTCCAGATGAGTACCATTTGCAGACTCTCGAGACGCTGTTAGGTGCTTGTCCCCAACTGCAGGTGGGTATGATGACCAAAATCAGAAATATATGACACTTAAGGTGCTTGAAGATTAAAAAAATACAACAATTGAAATTACAATCAGAATACTTGTCATTGTTGGGGTTGTAGAAGAGTTCTATATGCATTCCTTTGTTATATCTTTGTGGTTTCTCCCCCATCTTCAATACTGAGTTTCTAACCCTTGGAGTCAATATTCTGAGTCCCTTCTTTACCTCAACTATGTCTTTTTAATAGGTTTTGTTTAAAAATCTTAATAAGATTTTGATTATAGCTTTGCCTACTATGGTTGAATATTATATGAAGCATGGTGACTTATCAATAGTTGCTCAAATATCTGATTTGTCTTGAATATAGGCAATTTAGTATGGTAATTATTAACCTTTTGAATTGGATCCAATTACTCCTTGAATTATGTGGCTTGAAATATTGATTGTGAAATTATAAATTCCCTCATGGTTCATTTATTATTAATTTTTTTTACCTTTACATATTTGACTGGCTGTTGTTTTTCCTACATCAATAATCTGGTTACCACTGGATGAAAATGAATCATTCATGGGTCTTTCAGAATCTATTTAAGGAATCCTGTTACAAGAGAAGAATGAAGCAATGCAAAAGCTATTTATAAATAAAATCTATAATCCTTGTTTCTGATTTTCGAGAAGTTGAAAACCAATTTTCTTCCTTATTTGACTGACATTATTTTGTAATTTATATGCAGCCAACAGTAGACATTAAGGCAGTATTGTCTCAGCTAATGGAGAGATTGTCAAATTATGCTGCCTCAAGTACTGATGTAAGTCATGTGCACTTGTCATTAAAAATTAAGCTTCCATATGCTGGTGATATTGTATCTACCTCAGGTTTTGCCCGAATTTCTGCAAGTGGAAGCATTTGCAAAATTAAGCAGTGCAATAGGCAGGGTAAGATGGCTTGTTCCTGATGTTGCAATTTTGACTTTAAGCTTGTCTTTAATTCACTAGTATGAGGGAGGCATGACAGAGGCTCCTTTTAAACTAAACTAGCTGATTCTTTTTGTTGTACTTCTAGCCATTTCTATCTTAATTTTTCAAAAACTATGATTCTCTTAGTCTTTAGCATGGGTTTTTGTGCTATACTATTACTGGTGTTTGTCATGTTTCTTTCTTCTATAACCCAAAGTTGAGACTATGTAATGTAGCCTTCCTGGTTTAGGTTTTAGTGGTTATAGTTAGTCTTTGAGTACAACATCTGTATAGCGTTGACCATAGTCAACTAGTCACTTGAATCATCAGGACTTAACCTTATTACCCCACCCCCCCCCCCTCCAAAAAAAAAAAGAGTAAAGAAAAAAGATAGGAAGAATTCCACTCTTTGTGGCTACTGATTATACTTATTATTTGAAATTGCAATTATAGACCATAACCTGCACTTGACCGCAGGTTATAGAAGCACAGGTCGACATGCCTACCGTGGGAGCAATAGCTCTGCTAGTCTCTCTTCTTACATTTACCCTCCGTGTTCACCCAGATCGGCTTGATTATGTGGATCAAGTACTGGTATATTTCTTCTCAAAACTTTATCTTCTTGAACTTCTGTTTTTGTAAGGCACTGTTTGGATAGAATTAGCATCTTATGGTAGCTGCATCTTGTCTGAGGAATTTTGCAGGGAGCCTGTGTGAAGAAGCTTTCTGGAAAGCCAAAACTTGATGACAATAGAGCAACAAAACAAGTTGTTGCACTTTTAAGTGCTCCATTGGATAAATACAATGATATTGTTACAACCTTGACACTATCTAATTATCCCCGTGTAATGGATCATCTTGATAATGAAACAAACAAAGTCATGGCCATGGTTATTATCCAAAGCATAATGAAGAATAACACTTGCATCTCTACTGCTGATAAGGTATGCCACTTTGCTATCGGTTTAGCATGATGAGTCAACCTTTATCCAAACATGGATTTTTATGCTTTTGTAGGTTGAGGTATTGTTTGAATTAATAAAAGGGCTTATCAAGGATTTAGATGGAACAGCTCTGGATGAGGTAGTTTTGAACTCTATAATCTTTGAACTTTTAATTTAAAATTATCTTGTTTGGTCCAATTTATTATGCATATCAATAATTCTTTTCTAAATATGTTCAGTTTTGTTCAACCCTAGTTTAAATATCTCTTTCATTCCATAAATAGTTTGATGAAGAAGATTTCAATGAAGAACAAAATTCTGTTGCTCGTCTCATACACATGCTTCAAAATGATGATGTAGAGGAAATGGTAAAGGTATGTATTACTTTGTTCAAAGTCAATTGCGTATAAATTTTATTTTTCTTGAATATTTGAGATAATAATGCCATAATAAAATTGCATAAATTGGAATTTTTTTAAAAGTATTTAGGTATATGTTGAACTAATGTTATTGGAATGCTAAAGTCACTTTTAAATGTAAAACTCTCACCCTTTTTCTCTCTCTTTGTAAATCACAATCACATGCTACCATTTAGGAACTTATCCTTAGACTGAATTCCTCTTGGTTTTGTATTTGGTGTTTTTATATTGTATTCCACTTCATATAACTTGTGATTTGCTGGCCTTCAGATTATATGTACTGTGAAGAAGCATATTATGAGTGGAGGACCAAGGCGCCTACCTTTCACAGTTCCTTCCCTTGTATTTTCTGCACTTAGGGTATCTTTCTTCGTTGACTGCATGCCTTGTGAATTTTATTTTATCTCTACAATACTTAACAGGATTTATTAGTTAAAAGATTATGATGATATATCTATTGGTTGTGCAAGGCTCTTTTAAGTTGAACATGTGTAATTATGCAAAACTGCATATACTTAATCCTGTTTGCCCTTGATTCAACCCCTTAAAGTAGCTTATGAAAGGATTTGTGTTAGGACAGTAGCTTTGACTTAACTAAGGTAACTCTTGTGCTTTAAAGCTTAACCTTTCTGTCAAAGGGTTCATGTTATTTGAATATTACAAATCCTGAAAAAGTTTCCACTTCTAACAAGACATGCTTAAGGCTGCCTGAAAATTTGTACTTAAATTACATGCTGATGCTATGTAGCTACCAACTGCCCTGTTGCTAGTGATGCATTAAAAATGCATCTGCCAACTCCTAAATATTTTCTTGCACAAGGAATCAGTTCACCTAAAATATTATGGCGGGTTTGCTTCTCAATAGTGTTATCTGGGACGGAAGAATTTTTTCTTTGATTTTTTCTTTTCCTTTTGCCTTTCTGATTTATGTTTTTGTTGCAGTTGGTTAGGCGACTTCAAGGGCAGGATGGAGATGTGGGAGAAGACATTCCTACAACACCCAAAAAAATATTTCAACTCTTAAATGAGGTAATTTTTAATGTATTAGCCTAGAATAATAAAAAAGCTTCTCTTTATATACCCACACATACAACTCAGTGAAGTATTGCTTACAATGTTGAGTGATAAGTCACTTCTGACACCTAAAAGCAATAAATACTATACATTGCTATTAAATTATTTGATGGAAAAGTATCAGTTTTTTGTTGCAGACCATTGAAGCTCTTTCTTCTGTCCCATCTCCTGAGCTGGCACTTAGGCTGTATCTGCAATGTGCTGAGGTATGCTTGACCCTGCAAAAGATAATGGGAAAATAAATTCTATTTTGTTCCTCCCCATATTATTCCCACACTTCAAAAGACTCAGAAAAGGGGAGTAAGAGATTAGGAACTGATTCTGCATTGCAAATTTATGTATGGGTTATATATTTCCAGGTTGAAGCTCTTGTCAGTATGAATAGTGAAATGATTTCTAAGACTTGGCTTTAATCACGTGCCACTTACTTCTAATGGTTTTTTGCCCTTATCATATGTTCACTCTCAATCAAAGTCACTATGCTTACTATCTTTAATGAATGACCCCTTGAAAATGAAGCAACTGTTTCATTAACTGATTGATTTTGGCCTCTTGTTTTTTGTGATAATCAGGCTGCTAATGATTGTGACCTTGAGCCTGTTGCTTATGAATTTTTCACTCAGGCATTTGTATTATATGAGGAAGAAATTGCGGTAATTATTAGCAAAGCAGTCCACTTTGAGATTTCCTTGTTGTGACTATTAAAAAAATTGGCCTTTTCTAACTTGTTTTATTACCATGCTTTTAGGACTCCAAAGCTCAGGTAACTGCAATTCATCTAATTATCGGGATGCTTCAGAGGATGAACGTCTTTGGTGTTGAGAACAGGGATACTTTAACACACAAGGCCACAGGGGTAAGCATCTGATGAGTTTCCCCAACAGAATGTCGATTAGACTAATGGGTCATGGCAACTGTTATTGAGCTCAATATGGTCATGCCAATACCTGAATTGATGTTCTTGCTTTCCCCAGTATTCAGCAAAACTCTTGAAGAAGCCTGATCAGTGCCGGGCAGTTTATGCATGCTCACATCTCTTTTGGGTTGATGAGCAAGATGGTCTTAAAGATGGAGAACGGTAAGCTGACGAAACAAACTCAATTTTATGATTGATGTCTGGTAGTATTGGCAAGGTTCCTTATTTTTGTTTAATTCATGTGTTTAACGTTGCTTTATTTTATCATTTTTGTAAATAGCTTGAATAGTGTCCAAATTGAAGTTCTTATCTTTTTCTTTTTGGCGGGTCGTGGCATATTAAGGGTATTGCTTTGCCTTAAGCGGGCCTTGAGGATTGCAAATGCTGCTCAGCAAATGGTCAATGTGACAAGGGGTAGCAGTGGTCCAGTAACCCTATTTGTTGAAATACTGAACAAGTCAGTCGCGTCAAACTACCTATTGTGTTTTTAATAATATTTTCAATAATGATTTTAAAACTTTGGGGTAAACTGCTCCAGGTACTTATACTATTTTGAGAAAGGAAACCCACAGATCACAAGTGCTGCAATTCAGGGGCTGATAGAATTAATCACTACTGAGATTCAGAGTCCAGCTTCGGATGTTTTCTTTGCCAGCACATTGCGGTACATACAGTTCCAGAAACAGAAGGGTGGTATACTGGGCGAGAAATATGATTCTATCAAGGTTTAATTCCCTGTTTGCGTAGATATGGCCTCTTCAAGGTGGAAAGATGGGAAGTTTCTCTACCAAAACCTTAAATACCATCATGATGTTGGTTAGTGTTTTTTTTTCCCCCCTTTTCCTTTTCTCATGCTGTACATTCTTTGCAGTTTTTAACGAAAGCTACGCAAGGCACAAGCTTGATAGTTTCATGTTCATAAATTCATAATGTACAATGGCCGTTGCTTGATTCTCGTTCACTGATCGACCCTTTCTCATTGTGTTTATTTGTTTAAATGTTAACTTTTTCAAATTGATTCCAATGCCAACGCCTCAGGCACACAAAATCAGGTCATAAATATATCATCCTTGAACATGGACAGCATACTTGTATCTTAAAATGCATTAGAGAAACTGAACTTGGAGAAATTCATAAATATCATGAGTTGTAATTAAAAGTACAAGCTATGAATCCGACAGCATTAACATGAGGAAATTGGTAGGCATATGTCATCAAGATGATGATAGTTACAGACTACACAATCTCGTGATTGGATATATGACCCTAGAATGTCAGTCCATACTATTCACAGCTTCCTGCTTCGTTGAACATGAATTTCTTATTCTTGATCACAATATTGAACAGGCCTTCTGTGCCTTCCTCTTCTTTTTCTTTTGCTTTGGTGGTTGAAGAATCACTTTGATGGCAGCGTCAAATACGGCTTTCACATTCTGTAATCACAACACATGAAATCCCATATTAGTAGGGTCATTAAACGTTCGTTGCATACTTGTTAACGATATTAACTGCAAACCTGCTGCGTTTTTGAACTACACTCAATGTAGGCAGGAGCACCAATCAGCTTTCTCAATTCTTCTCCCTTGGGCCAGAGCAAGAATAAACATCAGCGTGTAGAGCGAAACATAAGAATAGCAACCTCTGCCTTCGCCCTCCCATACGAGAGGGGAAAACTAGAAAGTAGTTCTACCTGTGCTGTAGTAATAGGCACTGCACTAGGATGGTCTATAAAGAACTGCTTATCATCCCGAAGATCTGCAAATCAAATTGAGCATTTACGGTTGTTTGCATTCTCCCACAAAATTTTGTAGGTTAGAACATTCAAGAATTCAACTTTAGAATTTCAGTGACAAATTGGCTGAAAACTGTTTCATAAGCAGGGTGCAGGATTCATCTTAAAAACAAATTATCTCATAATTTAATTTATATCCCAATAGCAAAAGAATTGCCTTTTCGTAAACTAGAATTTTCACATCTCCACTGCCCTAATGCCAATTACAAATGACTCTTTCCTGTTTTCTCCATAAGCATAAGGAACAAGTGATATTCAGTAGGGTGGCACTTCGGTCGAATTTTCATGCATTATCCGCCTAGACATTAATAACATTATAGCACCACTCATGAACGATAATTTATATAAGTAGGCCAATGACTCCGAGAAACCAGCCACTCCCCCCATACTCGGGCTGGTGCAAGAATAGAAAAAACGATGAAGCAAAAGTGTGCCCCAAATTGTTATTCTAATTTAACCAAGAATTAGTACATACATAGTCAAGTAACGAACTAATACGATCTATGAAGTTTAGAAACCTTTAGGACCTTTCTTTAACCAAAGGTAAGCAGATAGCTAATTAACATGATCGTCTAGATTTTTTAACTTCAGGGAGTAACAATCACTTAATAAAGGTACAAACTTGCTGAAAAACAAATTTTCCTGCAATAATAAGCACCTGACTACTTGCATACAACTAAGATCCAAAAATAAGAGGCCAATACCAATACATTCAAGGATGGAAAGGGAAGAAGGATTACCTAACTTGGTTCCAACTAAAATTATTGGAACTCCAGGAGCATAATGCCTTAGTTCAGGAATCCACTGAAATGAAAAACAAAAAGCGGAATAACTTTATTAGGGAATCGAAACGCAGAAATGGATGCAAATTGTCCTCATTCTAATTTCATTCAAGGGTTAAACCTTCTTGGCAACATTTTCATAGCTGGCCTTGCTAATAAGAGAAAAGGCAAGAATAAACACATCTGCTCCTCGATAGCTCAAGGGTCTTAGTCTATTATAATCCTCCTGACCTGTTAAACCACCATAGGCAAATGAAATGCTGAACATCATAGACAATTCTACATATTGAAATTAATGGCTGCAGAGTTACCAGCAGTGTCCCATAACCCTAGGTTTACGGTGCTTCCATCAACAACAACATTAGCACTGAAATTGTCAAAAACGGTTGGCACATAATCCTGTTATTCATAACCAAGGGAAACTAAGAAGGGTTACGCCATGAAGCTATAATTACTAGAAGAACAAAATAAAAATCGGTTGGAAAGGTAACCACAACAATCGCACTCTAAAACACAAATCCATAACACCTTATTTTACGTAATGTTCATCCATACAGCCCATTATGTATTCAAGATTATGAAATGATTATTGATCCTGACATAGGTAGGCATCTTTAAAATATTAAAATTCATTTCAAAGTTCAGTCTATGTCCTAAGTTCACAGAAGCATGATGTCTTCTTGTGATTTAGCACTGTTTGCGTACAATAAACTCTCTACGTATGATACCTGACAGTCAACCTTGATTATCTATTAATCCATCATACGAATGAAGGTAATAATTGCTCTCAATCAAATCACATTACATGAAATTTCTCAAACCAGAAGCGGGAAGATCTAAGAAAGATGTCACGAAGGTTAGAGGCAGACAACTGCAGCTGGTATGAGAGTATCAACCGGTATGATTAATGTTAAATGATCTTGAAGCACTTGGTCCATTAAGAGCATTCAATTGAAAATAAAAACGATGATGGAAATAGTAAGTGTGAACCCAAGTCAAACGTTACTTAGAAGCGCCAAAATCCATGAAGCACGATAACGTGAATTTTGGTCACACATACTTTTATTTCTGCCACACTAACTTGAACATTTCCACCATCTGCCTCCTCAAAAACACGTCCATTTTTTCAACAAGAAAATTTGATAAGGAAGTAAGACGATCATATAAATTTATTATTTATAACACACACACACACACATTGATACCCTACGATTTGATTAAAAACCAAAAAACACGCCAGCGGATACGAAAGAGGAACAAACCGTGGGGAATGTATTGCTGGTATACGAAATCAACAAGCAGGTTTTGCCGACAGCGCCGTCACCGACTGTGACGCACTTGATGAACCTGGACACGCTCATCTCCAAGAGACAAAAAGCAGATCTTCTACCCTAACAAAATGTGAACCGAGAATGACACTTTCCTGACTCTCAACTCTTCTTGTTCAAACCGAGTTGCTCCAATTGCGCTCATTCAGAAGGAAAAAGAGAGTTCACAAACTCCAAGTTTGTGAAGGAAAACCTAACACACACAGATTAGGTAATGAAATCTTGAATGGTGAAGTACACATTGGCATCAAGCCCTATCCGCAGGCACGCAGGCAGAGAGAGAAGAAGAAATTAAATTAAATTTTGAAAATTGAATGAAAGGAAGAAAGACCGCAACAACACCTTTGAGACCTTGCTGACCTGCACAAGCTTTTGCCAGCTCTCAAGTTCCCGGTGTCACAAATTATTGCCTCTAATAATTTTTTTTTTAAATATTCACTATTCTGTATTGTTGAATAGACAATATTTTCTTACTTTTAAAAAATTACAATATTTTTAAACTAAAATCAAAAGATACGAATATTTTCACAATAAAAAATAAATTACAAAATATCTATTTTGATGAAAATATTTTTATATTTATTATTTATATAATATAATAAATATTATATATATATTGAATTACTATGAAATAATCATATTTGTATACTTAGAACAAATTAAATTTATAGTTTTTAAAACAAAAAAATATTAAGGATAAATGTTTAAAATTATTTTTTAATAAAAACATAATATTATTTATGAAAATATTTTAATTATATTTTTAATTTAAGAAATCGTACACATTTTTATAATAAAAATTTATGTAATTTTAGCATATCTAACAATAATTTGCCTTTTATTTAAAATATTACGAGAATGAAGACATAACATTATTCGGACATAACAACGATTGCCTTGCCTGGATCTTACACGGCTGATTAACGATCCTTTATTTATTTATTTTTTTTCTGCTTGACAATCTAATTTCTAAAACTATACTTTTCTTAAATGAACTTTTTTCTCCAAAATTGATTTTTTTTTCTTTTTGTGTTAGCGTATAGGCCTATCAAAATGATTCCAGACAGAGCCCTAAAATAAAATAAAAGGTTACATGTTGCACAACTTTTTTTTAGGTGTAAGAATCTCATAATTTATAATGGTAATTCAAGAATTATATTCCACTTAATTTGGAAAACACACACACACAAACATTAGAATAATTCTTATATGTATCGAGAGCGTCACGTTATTTATACACTTAATGATTAAAATTTATTCTACACATAAATTTTGTTTATATTATACATAAATCTCACTTATATAAATTAAATTTTAATTATTAGTTATACGTGGAATATGATGTAACAAGTGCACCTAAACAAAATTTCAAACATTATGTATTTTTCTTGCCCAAGTAAATGTGATGTTGACAACTAAACCGCCGAAGAAATGGGATAGGCTGAAAGCACCGTACTCAACATGAGCATGGGTCTTTGTGTTGTATGATTCAAGCAGAATAAAGGAAATTCATAAAGTTAAGAGCTAACTAAGGAACCGTGACAATACGGTATAACAGAAAATAATATTTCTTCTGTTCACTAGATTTTATATTGCATTTACGTGCGTGGCATGTGGATATATAATAAGGAAGGTCCATAATTATCTTCTTTTTTTACTTCCTCATGAAAATGGGGCAAATGATTTTTTATTTTTTTTCCCTTTCTCTTGAATATGCCGTTGACTGCGCACTAAACCCAACCCTAATATGAGGATCTTATAGGCACATTAGGTAAGGCAATGTACAAGCTTCCATGTGCTCCTGCCTACTCCTTACTTACCTTCAAACCACCCCTTCTATTTTCTATTACTGAGTTGTTTCATTTCTTTTGTTTTTTTCCTTAATAAAGAAAAATAGTAAGATTCCATATTTTCGTGCTCACGTTCTCTCATATTCATAAACAAAAATTTTTGGATAAAAAGAAAGGAATAGCACCAACTTTTTTTCAATATATTTTCCTTCAAATTTCTTTGTGATTCTATGAACAATGTTACTTAACGAAATGTAATCATAGAGTTTAAAAAAAAGAAACCCTACCTCAAAAGTTAATTTGTACAAAATATCAGTTAAAGCATGCCACAAATTAAATAATTTACCATTTTAATGATTTTCATGACTTCTTTTCTCATAAAAGGAAAAAATACGGAGTGGAGTTTTGATCCAGGGTTTGATGTGTTTTGAAATTTATGTATAATGATCAAATATTATTTATTATAAATTTTAAAATACATCTAACACTGAATGTAATTTCCGTTTCATGTAGGGGGCCACTCTCCATAATCAAATCCGTTTCATGGATAGTAGTGAGGTGCGTGGTTAGATGGGTGGACCATACCTTTGCCTGTGGAGCTTTTGTTCGATTTGCATTAACAGCCAATCACAAGGGACTGAGGACGTGGGCTTAATATGGGGTTTTGCAAGTTGACTTGAGACAGAACATCCAAGTAGCAATTTTCCTGAACTTATTGGCACTTAAACTCCCAATTTTGTCATGGTTGGCTTATTGATGCCTCTATCTTATATAACTCCCAATTAGGTCATTTGAAACTTCGAACTTCTATAATTTTATCACGAGATCCTCGCACCACCTCCCTGACACTGTCGCTTTACGAATGAATACTCCTTCGGCCTATATTACCCTTTATTTTTGGTCCCCCTGATATAACTGCACTCGTCTCTGACCAATTAATATCCTTCGAGATTAAAAGGACCACTATTCCATGGTCCACCAGGAACTGAAATGAACACTTCATGCATTGGGGTAACCCTTCCTGAACAATTATGAGATGTTCTTTGGAGCTCTTGGGTTAGTTTGTTGCAGAGCTAACCAGTTGGACTTCACGGGGTTTGCTTCCCAATGCTCATTTGGGCCCAATATATAAGGCCCTACACTTCGGGGAGAAAAACTATCACATGCTTTAACGTGACTATTTAATTCATCCGTCCATATTTGTATATTCGAGTTATTTATCCGAAATGTAATCAGTTACACCAGTTGATAGGGCTTAGTCATGCCAAGGGGTCTTAGATGTTACTATTCTATAAGTTGTTTGAGGAGAAAAAACACACTCTTAAAAGATAAGGGTCATTCTAAGTCCCAAAATGAAGCTAAACATGAGGAAAAAAAATTTTAAAAACATAATTGGCCAAGACAACAATGAGGTAAGCGAGAAATACTTAGTACAATTAATCGTCAAATTTGTATAGACTTTAAACGAAATAAATTGATAAGAAAAAGATTTCAAAAAAATTAATTGCAACTTGATTGAAAAGTTATAAATTGTGGAGAATAATGAACAAATGGTAAATATAGCAAGTAAATATTTTTTTAAAAAAGATATAATACAAGTTTTTGGTGGAGTCTCAATATGCGTTCTTTTAAATTTTCTGTTTTTTCTATATACCTTTTTTGGCTATAGACACATCTCTATATTGGGCCATGACCGTACTTTATCATAGTTGCTCACTTTGTGGCCTTCCATGTTGATTGTGTCCTGTATCTATCCGCGAAGCTTTATTTGAGAATCCGTGTACTGTTGGTCTTTTGCATTTTTTGTTATGGAACTATGACTTTTCAACAAAGATGTGTGTTAAATAGCACTTTTAATTAATTGTTTTTAAGTCTTAACTAATATTTTTAACTAGTCTAATTTTCAACTATTATATTTAATTATATCCTCGTCTATTAATTCTTGATGCTAATATTATTTTAAACTACTTGTTAATTGATATATCTGTTAAATAGTACCTTTAATTAATTCTTCTCAAATTTTAACTAGTTTTTTCAACTATCCTAATCTTCAACTATTATAATTAATCATATCACTGTCTACTAATTCTTTATGTTAATATTATTTTAAACTACTTGTCAACTAATATATTTATTAGACAGCGCTTTTAATTAATTCTTCTCAATTCTTAATTAATCTTTTCAACTAGCATAGTCTTCAACTATTATACTTAATTATACCATCATCTACTAATTTTTTATGCTAACATTATTTTAAACTACTTGTCATTATTTGTTATCTATGGGTGGATTTACTTATCTTGAGCTTAGAATCTAACTTTCCCTTCTAAACTTATCTTTTTAGTACTTACTTATATAATTGCTCACTTTGAAGCCTCATCATGGTGATTGTGTCTTGTATTTGCCCCCCAAAATTGTTTTATTTGAGAATCCATGTGTTCTTTTTTTGCATTTTTTGTTATCGAATTATAACTTCTTAACTAATATATCTAATTGGCTAGCACTCTTCATTAATTCTTCTCAAGTCTTAATTATTTGTTTCAACTAGCCTAGTACTATTTTACTTAACCATACCATCGTTTACTAATTTTTATGTTAACATTATTTTAAACTACTTATCATTTATTTATTCTCTATGGGTGAATTTATTTATTTTGAACTTAGAACCTAACTACTCCTTCTAAGCCTATCTTTTTTATCACTTGAACTATATATAGCCTAGTACTATTTACTTAACCATACCATCGTTTACTAATTTTTATGTTAACATTATTTTAAACTACTTATCATTTATTTATTTTCTATGGGTGAATTTACTTATTTTGAACTTAGAACCTAACTACTCCTTCTAAGCCTATCTTTTTTTATCACTTGAACTATATATAGTACTTACTTATCAATTATCTAGATGATTAAAATAAATTTTAAACATTTTTATGTTAACATTATTTTAAACTACTTATCATTTATTTATTCTCTATGGGTGAATTTACTTATTTTGAACTTAGAACCTAACTACTCCTTCTAAGCCTATCTTTTTTTATCACTTGAACTATATATAGTACTTACTTATCAATTATTTAGATGATTAAAATAAAGTTTAAACTAATTTTTATGTTAACATTATTTTAAACTACTTATCATTTATTTATTCTCTATGGGCGAATTTACTTATTTTGAACTTAGAACCTAACTACTCCTTCTAAGCCTATCTTTTTTTATCACTTGAACTATATATAGTACTTACTTATCAATTATCTAGATGATTAAAATAAATTTATGCAAAGTGAGTAACTCAAAAGTCAAAATATGGCAAAGTATTAAATAGTTAATCAGAATGTAAATAACTAAATAAGAGCCAAGAAGGGAGAGATTAACAATTTGGTATGGATGAGAGATTAGAGTGAGAGAGAATCTTAGATTGACAGGAAGTGATCCTACCACTGTTTGTCAACGGCAAGCTTCAAAACATTACTGGGGGAAAACATACAAACTTAATTGATAGATCAGTGTCTAGGAAAACTACACATAATTTCTTTTCTGGTGCACCCCATTTCAAAAAACGTAGGCGGTGAACACATATTAAGCAAGTACTTCTCCCCTTCTGGAATAGAACAAAGAAAAAAAAAAAAGGAACAAACGTTATTTAACCGTGATCACAATCAGCAATTACCCACTCGCTGATATTTTATTTAGATGATATACTGAAGTAACGTAGGCCAGCACACCAACCAAACATTCCCACCACGAAATTACGAAAGCAACTTTATCGTAGTCGCAGAAGTCGCCGGAGATCGTCGGTTGCTCCAGTATCAATACCGGCGGCCTCTGCGTTGCAACCGAGTTTGGGTCTCAGAGAAAACTTTGGCAGCGGCAAGCTGCTCGGTGGCGGAGATAGATTAAACACCGAACCTGAAAAAGTTTCGAAATTTGCCTTTCCCGACGTCGTGGTTAAAACGACAGGAAGCTGCTTGGGAAGGTCATTCGGGTCGGGTCCCAACCGATTACTCGAATGGACGATGAGAAGCTCCGATATGGATCGAGATGCTGATTTTAAATCTCTCTTCACTTCTTCTCGCTTGGCTTGTTTTGATCTCTTGGGTGTGAGAGACACGTCTCTGATTCTGTTCCTTCTAGTGGACGGAGTAGGGCAAGAGAGGCCTTGACTAAGGCTTCGAGAAATCCGGGGCTGTTGAAGTGCAGAAATGGGCAGAGGAAGCAAAGGTGGCTGTTGGTTTTGTCGATAATGGTGATTGAAGACAGATAATGACATAGAATGTGGATGAGGGTGTAAGATATCCCCATAGATGTCAATATTCTCCGATGATGGTTTGGAAACGAAAGCTCCTCCTTCGTTTTTCTTCGGGGTTTTGATTTTGATTTGCTGGCAAGGAACGATTGATTGCTTTGTTCTGTAAGCTGCCATAACAGAATCCATTGAACAGAAGATATTTGAGAATTAAGATCAGAATATATTAAACAGTATAAATAAATTATTGTGACTAAAACGGGCTATGATCTTCTTCAAAACAAACTGATCATCAGTAGCCTGGAAATCTACAGATATATCTGGTTATAAATAAAACTGCTAGTCAAAACAAAAGAGAAACTCGACAGATCATGCAGAAAAGCACTGTTTCTTTCACGGAAACTAAGCAAAAACCAGTACTTCGATCTCGTAAAACCAAGAGTAAGGCGAGTCTATTGATCTGAATTCTATACTGTAACAAAAAGAATATATGATTTGGAGTTTCGTTCCGAAAGGATCTCGGAAACCCTGCTTTCCAAAGGGTTTGCGTTTATTTCCTATACGTGCAACTTTCCACGAGCCTGTATCCCGGTTCCATCATTTTATACAATGCAAGCTCAACGGCTATTATTCTTGCTTTTCTTTTTTTTTTTTCTCCTTATTTTAGACAGAAGAAAAATCATGTATTATACGTCACCGCATCTGTATTTTAAAATTAATTTAGGTGTCACAATCACTCCAAAATTACCGGCAACCACAGCGGTCCAGGTCTAAACCGGGATCCTGTAGGGCGGCAACCGCCGGAGCGTTACTGATCGTACGATTCTCTATTTAGAAATAGCCGTTGAGAAGATTGTGACCGTTGATGACTTCCTCGAGTTCCTCAAAGTTGGTCGAGTCAGACAAGTTTGAGAGACATCTTGGCCATACACGTCTCTAGCATTGTAGGTCCCACAACTTTGATATTTGTTTATTGTCCCCTGACTTCATGTGTGGGGAATAGCTTTCGACTACAAAATTGGTACTCTTTTGTTGCCAATGATGGAGTGGTTCTCCTGTTCCACTTCCCCAGACGCACCCTGCCCTTTTACTTTTCTTCATTCCAAGAAAAAAAAGCCTTATTATTTATTTGCAATTCATTCAAAAAATATTTTTTGCAATTACCTGCTTGCACGTGGCAATCATCTATTAGCCATGGTTAAAGTAGATGCAAAAGAAAAACTTTTTCTCTTTGCTAAAAATATCAAACCAAGTCAATCAAAACTGTTTTCATTCTTCATATAAATAGTTGGTATACATTATACAACAACAATAATAAATTTACCTCATTTATAAGTCATTTATAGTAATGCAGTCTTTTGGCATGTTTGGTTTGCAAAAAAAGAAAAAATCATTATGCACTTGAGAAAGAATAGTCTATTGCAATGAAAGTTTATTTAGTTGGAGATTTACACTTTGGAAATGAAAAGTTCATTGCTGGAAATTGTTGTGCACTTAGAGATGTAAATTGCTTCAAACCTTTGATAAAATGTGGGTTGTTTTATTGGAATGATAGGATGAATAACGAACCTACTATTAACTTTTCTGTATTTTTAGTCTTAGAATTTCTAACAATTTTAATTTTTTTAATGATAAGAAAAATATCTTTAACAATTTTTAAAAGATAAATATTTTAATATTTTTCTAGTTAATGACAATTTAATTTTTGATATATTTATATTACATTATAAAGATTAAAGAAAAGAGCTGATGTCTAAAGTATAAAGATAAAAGCATTTTTTTGAATTAAAAAAGTAAAAAAAATCTATACTTTTCATATTATTGGTAATTTTATTAGTAATTTTAAAAATATTTTAAAAAAAATTAACAATGAAAAAGTATTTCGATTATTTGCTTAACTTTTTATTTTTTTATTATTTTCATCTAATTAAATGTATAAATAAAATAATATTTTTATTCTTTTTTTATATCAATACCAAATATCATTATAACAATCCAATTTTATTTTTATTCTTATTCTCATTTCAATTAAAAATATTCCAACAACCAAAGGTTACCCAAGCTTTTGACATAAAAGTGAAATGCAACCGCAATTCTTTTTGCGAAGAAAGTCAAATTAAGTCTTCCAAAACTGTTTTCATTCCTCAGAAATAACATCTACATGAGCGTACTAATCCAATAGCGATAACATATATTTCAATGGTAACTACAATACATTATACAACAATTATAATTTAAACTCGTTTATGACTAATTAATAGTAACGTGAATAAAGATTTTTTTTGGGGGCAACCCTAGAGTAATAATTTAAACTTTTAAGAATTTATTTAAAATATATGTTGCACTTTTACGAGGGGATGTGCTATTATCATTGTCCTATTATCCCAATTATATTTTCAAAATGTGTTTTTCATAATATAAATTCAATGGTCCTTTTCTTATTAAATGTCATTTATTACAACAAGAAAAAAAAAAAAAAGAACTATGAAAAGATTTGTAGAATGCTCAAGTTCAACGCTCTTTATTATACTTATGCTTCTCCTATAAATTATTTTCACAATAGGTTCTATAAGAATTTATTTTCTAGGTTAATCAGTACCCTAACTAAATGCGTCCATATATATAATAAGATCCCAAATAATTACTTTACAAGCAAGATGGGACCCAAGAGACTTTAAAGTCCATGTAATTGATAATTTGATAATTTTGTTATATAAAAATGTACTTTTTGTCTTTTAATTTTATATTAAGTTTTAATTTTTTATTTTAAATTTCTTTGATTTTATTTTAATTTTTCATTTTTTAAAAATTGATAAAAATGTTTAATTTTCTTATATTATACCAAACATAATCATGAACTATACAATTTTTTTTTATTTGCATTCTCATTTTAAAAACCTTTTTAAATACTAAAGTCGTGTAAGAATAACCTAGTAAATTCTAAGGAGTGCTTTATAGCAATTAGCACAGAGCTTTAGATATAAAAAGAAAATGAATTCCAATTAGCTGTAGGAAAGTAAGAGACAAGCTCTTTTAAGCTTAAGACACAACCTTTTAAAAATTCAAAACTATGTTACTATATATTGGCAACGATAGCTTGTTTTCTTTTTCTAAGCCAATAAAGATAAGAACTTGTAATCAAACATTAATATTAAGTAATGCATTATTATATTATTAGACTAAACCTCTTTTTTTTTTAGCCTTAAATTATAACCCAAATACTAACAATAGATATATATATAATTTTCAAAAACAAATATATAAATTTTTATGAGGTAGCATTATATGATTAGGCCATTTATTTATTTTTTAACAAAAGTATAAGAAAATACTAGACTTAACCCAAAAGGATAAATAGGGACCACCGCCAAACTTATGCGCCGACCAACGACTTGAGGATCCCAACTGCATGCGATGTTAATCTCAGCTGTAGTTTCCCGTAATTATCATTGTTTTCTCATTTCTATTAGCTGGGTCGGTTCCTTAAGCAACGGCATCGCTGTCGAGCACTTTCAAAAATCTGCTTCCAGGTCAACGTTTGTTCGATCATACTATAAAAGAAAAATTGCATTATAATTTCAAGGTAAAAGATATTTATTTTAAAAGATTTTAAATCTTTAAATTGTTTTAAAACTAACAGTTTTAACTGTTTAGGAAAAAAATATTAATAATACAAAATTTCATTTTATATTATAAGATTCAAAAACTTTTTTTTTACCGTTTACTTAATTTTTTTCTTATTTCTGTTTATTATTATTATTTTAAAAATGACTATTTATAATTAAAATTTGTAGTCTTAGAATATTTTTTTATAATGATTTTAAAATTTAAAATTATTTAAGATAAAAATCTTTAAGTTGACATCTTAAAATATAAATTTTCTTTAATATAAATTCATTATATAAGAATGAAATTAAAAAACAGCATATGCGTATTTGCAATATCATTGATTCAATGCGTTTGTTGATTGAAAGTTACCATTGCTATTGTGGGCCTGGACTCTTCAGAAGTCTCAATCAGCTTTCAAGGCCCTTCTGGCCATATACGAAAAGGATACCACATCTTAAAATCCTGTCTCCAATTATCTAAATCCCCATCCAAATCCCATTACTTTTCTATATTATTCAAAGTTGATGTTCCCTCTCCATTTCATTGTCCCATCAAAACAAAAACCTTTTTGTTTGTTTTTTTTGGTCCCGTGGATTCCATTTCCACGTCCACAACACGTCTCCCCCTATAAATTTTGTCTCTCACTGTGCCCATTTCGCTAACGTCAGCTTCTAAATAAGCAAAACGAACAAAATTGTTAACTAGTGATATAGAACTATAGTATATTTTCATTCATTCACCTTCATTAAAGTAATTAACTTTGACAATTTAATTTTCTCGCATTAGTTTTTTTAAAAATAAATAGTAATAATAGATTATTAAAATTTTCAAAATCGTTGATAACATTCAGAGATATGAACGTTGGCAAGCCTTTTAAGGATTTTATTGAAATATTGTTTTCTTTTCTTTCTTCTTGATATCTATATGATAGTTCTTAATTCTTTTATTATTTTTTATAACATTTAACTCTTTTGCAAATATATCATCTATAATATTATATAGGGTATAGTTAAAAGGAGAAAAACTAACCAGTTTCAATATTAAAAACTTTTTAACCCTACATACTTCAATTTTGTTTTCTTAATTGCACGCCTGACATTTATTACTTAAAATTCATTGAATTCCTTCATATCAAACTGGTAGTTGGAGACAACATGCAGTGTAGTATTGAACTTGGAACGTATGGTTGGCGCTAGCATGAATTAATAAGCGTAACCAATTGAATTCAGTCCAATCAAGTTCGCAAGGCCGCTTTAAATGTTATGGGAGGCTGATGGGGTAGTTTAGAATATTCATTGTGTCTATATATGTAATTTTATAATATACTATTTCTTATAAATTAAACTTACAAGAAGCATTCATGTATATATTTATCAATTAAAGTTTATTTAAAACTTATTTAAGAGTAGATTGATTTTGTGTAATGTAAACAAATTCTTTTTACATAGTTATATATAATGTTTATCATATTTTTACAATTATTCTTTAATAATATTTATTTTTTAAAAATTCAAATTGAATTATGAATATAAAAAATCGTTTATTTATAAAATCATCTTTTGAATTTCTTTTTTAATTTTATGTATTAAACATGCCATTAAAGTATATATACATATAAATATTTTCATTAATATAGCTGATTAAAAAAAAATCTCATTTGCACTGCTACTTCGCGTTCCCACTTTACGCAGGTAGTTGCGGTTGTCATCAAAACTGACAGGGACAATGTCAGACCAAGGGACCCCTAAAAAATGTTTTGTCTAATTTAGCATGTTTCCATCCATTTTTTTTAAAAGAAAAATGATTTAAAAATAATTTTTTAATATAACAAATATATAATTTTTAATTAAAATTATTACAAATTTAGTTTAGATTTAACTCAATCCCAAAAGCTAACTCATAAGAGGAGAATTGTCACAAGCCTTATAAAAAATACTCTGACCCAACTCCTAGTCGATATGGGACTTAACACACCCCCTTTTGCGCCCAGGACTGGACATCTAGAGTGTGAAGTTTGCAATACTGGACATTTATAAGTAGCCCTAATATCAAAACGAGACTCTAATACCATATTACAAATTTAGCTTGGGTCTAACTCAATCTCAAAAATTAAATCATAGGAAGAGGATTGACACAAGTCTTATAAAGAGTACTCTAACTCAATTCTTAGTCGTCGTGGGACTTAACAAAAATATAATAAATATATAATTTAATTATCATATACTTATTATATTTTTAATAAAAAATTTGATAATAATAGTATAAAAATTTTATATAATTTTTTTTAAATATCCTAATTAGGCTCTACCAATTGGTTTTCTGAATTTGCATATATTGCGTCGCTTTTTCTTTTAACAGAGAATATGATTACACAAGGTCGAGGATGCCCCAAATAACTTGTGGACAACACAGTTCTAGCCATAGGCGAAGCAAAATCTCAATAAATTGTCATGAATAAGTGAAAGCTAGAATACATACGGATAAGTGTTTTTACCGCCTTTTTTCACATATCTCTGAAAAATAGTGAAGCATAAAACATCTAATATTCTTTGTTTAAATTCTATATTTTTCTTCCAATATGCGTATAAGCTATATCATTTTTTGGTATTCTTAATCATAAAAAGTGTAGGTTTTTATTTGGGTTTTTGTTGTTCCGTGAAAAATAAAATTGATATTTCAAAAATTCAAACCAGTAACTCCGGACGGGACGATACCGATGCCAAGTGGATCTCATGCACTTAAAAATTTCCTTGTGGAGCCATTGCGTAAAGGAAATGGTTGTTAAAGGTAAAGATTAACAACCTCGTTTGATGCTCTCCTTTATTGCACTTTATGGCAATAATTAGGTATCATCATTTACGGGTTCTTATCTTTTCTACTTCTCCCCCTCCTCAGAAAGTGAAAACACTGAACAAGAAGAAGCTCTTATTGGAGATGGAGAGCAAGATAGTTGCAGCCCCTTCTCCATTCTCTTCCATGTTGAACAAATAGTTGGTACAAAGGAGATTGAAGATGGGTCTTCTGAGTTTCCTAATGGGTTGCAGTGGATTTGGAGTGGGAACTTCACTTGGCCTGGTGATTGGCTACTATTTATTCATCTACTTCCAACCGACAGATGTCAAGGTTCCTTCTCCCTCTTATTTTTCTTTCAATTCTTTCCTTATATCATTGTTTCTAATTGCATTTTTTAATTTTGAATTATATAGTTTTCTTCTTGCTTCCTTGGCTGTATTACAATTTACGATTGCCACTGGCCATTAGACTGTGGTACTTTTGTACTGAAGGTGCCTGTACTTTGAACAAGCCTAACATCTTTTGCTAAAGAAAAGAAGAAAGAGATCCATAATTGAGTTTCGTAAGGCTATTTCAGAGAAGATAATCACTATAGGATCTTTTGGTTATATATCATTATATATGATCGTAAATAATATTTCAAACGCTGCATACTTAATTTCAGGATCCCAAAATTCGTCCTTTGGTTGAGCAAGATTCTCAAACCCTGCAACGGATGCTTCCTGAGATACCCTTGTGGATCAAATATCCAGATTACGATCGTGTATGTTATTCTCTAAAATTCTAGGCCCTTGTGAAAGTTAAAAAATTGGTTTATCCCTGAAACTTGAAATGCATTGTCATTTCTACTGCAAAGTTATAACTCCTTCTGCTTTGCAGCTTGACTGGCTTAATAAATTTATCGAGAATCTGTGGCCTTATCTGGACAAGGTTTGTCCCTTGTATTTCAGTGGCATCTATGTGTATGTTCATGCATCCATTTCTTTTATCAGTTTATGAAGAGTACCAGCAATTCAATCTCTACAGGCAATTTGCAAGACTGTAAGGAATATAACAAAGCCCATAATTGCTGAGCAAATTCCAAAGTACAAAATTGATTCAGTTGAATTCGAAACTCTTACCTTGGGCTCTCTGCCACCAACATTTCAAGGTTGAGCTTTCTCTCTCACACAGCACATGTTGTGTACACCGTATTATTGTTTCTCAGTGTTGTTATTATTGTAAGGGCTGTTCATTTATGTCTCTTCCTCCATCATACGTATACACAGATGAGATTTTAGTATATAGAAATAGTATGCACTGATGAGTGCATATCTTCATAATTCTAAATTTATTGTTAGGAATGAAAGTGTATACCACTGACGAAAAGGAGCTGATCATGGAACCATCAATGAAGTGGGCTGGGAATCCTAACATCATAGTTGCAATTAAAGCATATGGGTTGCGAGCCACAGTCCAGGTATATCAGTACATTTGTGACATTTTGAAGATCAGAAGAAATGCTTTAATAGTTCTTGGCCGGTGAAGTGAAGGATATTTATTTCTTTACAACATTGCAGGTGGTTGACCTCCAAGTGTTTGCTGCTCCACGTATCACCCTGAAGCCTCTAGTTCCAAGCTTTCCATGTTTTGCCAATATATACGTGTCTCTTACGGAGAAGGTGTGCAAGATCTCAAACTCCTCCGTGACTAATTTTTTATAGTAGTTGTAAATAAAGACCAAACTATGTAACACTTTGGGGGCTGTTATATATGGCAAGCCTTCATGAGCAAAGAATAATTACTTTTGCATGACGTTCTCAAACTCTCAATCCTACATGTTAGAAATCCTGTCCACCTCTGAAGTTATTTTTATGTTCTCTACTTTTTGTTTTCCCTTGTGTTGTCTTCTTCATTCCTTGATTGCAAATGGCAGCCACTTGTTGATTTTGGACTGAAAGTGCTAGGAGCAGATGCGATGTCAATTCCTGGCCTTTATGGGTTTGTCCAGGTAGCATTTTCATCTGTCTTGCGCTTATATATGGTCATTCTATTGGGCTTGTAAAAAGTAAGACTGATTCATCCTTCCCTCTTCCTTTTCGTTCAGGAGCTTATCAGAGGTCAGGTTGCAAAAATGTATCTGTGGCCCAAGTCCTTAGAGTTGAAAATAATGGATCCCATAACGTAAGCATGTGTAATTTGATTCTTCCTTTCCATCAATTTTTAATATCAAGTGAGTCTTGCTAATTTAGTTGGTTTGTCAGGGCCATGAAAATGCCAGTCGGAACAATCCAAGTGAAGATTATGAGGGCGGTGAAACTGAGAAAGAAAGATTTCATGGGGGCATCTCCTTATGTGAAACTCAAACTGAGTGAGGACAAACTTCCTTCAAAGCAAACATCTGTGAAATACAACAATTTGAATCCGGAATGGAATGAGAAATTTATTTTGGTTGTGAAAGACCCTGAGTCTCAAGTCCTAGAGCTTCATGTTCTATGCTGGGAGCGGGTAATTAAGCGTCTTCAGATGCCCCTGCCTATGTTCTATACTTCTCCTCTGCAGCAATTGATAACTGATGAAATACAAGTAGAAGTAATTAATCATGTTAATATCATCTAGAGAGATCTCAGGGGATATATTTCTTGTTTGCTTTGTGTAGATTAGCAAGCATGAAAGGATGGGTATGAACGTGATTCCATTGAAAGAGCTGATCCCTGATGAACCTAAAGTAGTGACTCTTGATTTGCTAAAGACAATGAACCGTAATGACGCTCAGGATGACAAGTCACGTGGGCAGCTTATTGTGGAAGTATTGTACAAAGCTTTCAAGGATGATGAGTTACCTGCGGTTGGGGATGTACATGACTCCAATATTAATGCGATTAACAAGGCTCCTGTAGGAACACCTACTACTGGAGGTTTACTAGTAATTATGATCCATGGAGCTGAAGATGTGGAAGGGAAACACCACACAAATCCATATGCACGGCTAATTTTCAAAGGAGAGGAGAGAAGGACCAAGGTATTTTGATTTGTTGTTATCAGACTTGTAATTTTTTATTTGTATTGGTGAAATTGACCATTGCTTGCTTGCTTGCTGCACTTAATGCGTTACAGCATGTGAAGAAAAACAGAGATCCCCGATGGGAAGAAGAGTTTCAGTTCATGCTGGAGGAAGCTCCCACCAATGAGAGGCTTTATGTTGAAGTGCAAAGCGCCTCCTCAAAACTGGGCCTGTTGTATCCCAAGGTGACTCCTCAAAAGTCAAAACCCCTTTTTCTACCAAACCAAACTAGAATATCATATTCCTGTCATTTTATATATTTGCCTTCGCTACAATGAATGGCGATAATAGTTTATTGTTTTCTTGTTCCAATCAGGAAAGCCTGGGTTACGTGGATATAAATTTATCTGATGTTGTTACCAACAAAAGAATCAATGACAAATATAGTCTGATTGACTCAAGAAACGGACGCATTCAAATTGAGTTACAGTGGAGAACTCCGTGATCATGGTAATGCTTCTTGCCTATGGTACCACTTCTACATAAAATAATTAATTTTGTAATGCATTGGCTTTTCCGCTGAGGCTTTCAAACTTGACTTCATTGTATCTAACCTCAACGATATACAGTCTGCTTCGAATTCCAGATTCATTTTCCTCTGTTGTCTTCACTTTCCAGGAAAGAGAAACAAACAGAGAACTCGGTAGCTTTCAGAGTGAAATTTTTTTAATAATACAACTTTTACAAACCATACTGATCTTGTAAGTTTGAGTTAATTCCAAAATATTCTTTTTTCATACGAGTAAGAATAATGTTTACTAAAACACAATGTCCTAACAGATTATGCACTAGTCACTAACAGTCTTATATGGTAACACTGTACACTACAGTTTGTTTAAGGGGGGAAAAAATAAAAAACCACTTGAATTTGGATGCCCATATGTGTCCGGTCCACCAGACAATTTGTGTGTACAATTTATTCAGGAGAGATAATTCAATTTTGCATAAAGTTTGTAAAATGGAGATTTTAAAAGTAGCATTACTCCTCCATCAAGCCCTTCATCAATTCTTGACCGAACTCGGTCCAGTTTGGCAAAATCGGTTTGACGATTCACGTTATTCTGCTTGGGTGGTTTAGTCTGGCTCCTCTAATGTTAAGCTTGCTCTTTATAAATTAAAATTTGAATGACCTAAACGAGAGAAATGAACGAAATCTAAATAACATACCCATGGAATGGAGAAATATGAGATTGTGTCGGAGGGTTTGAAAAGGAGAACAGCAAATTTGTTACGATCATAACATGGGACGTAGATGTCATAAACTAGAATGACTCAGATGATACGTAATTTTATTTGTATTTGACAAGCATGGATCCCCTGATTTGTGCAGCAACCGTGCAATAATAAGTTTTTGTCTTTTTTTTTTTTCTGGAGTTTAAAGATGACTAATGAGATGTAAAAATTATAACTTTGAAAATAAAAATTTTAATTATATTTTGAAAATTTTTAATTTTAAAAATAACAAATAAAAAAGGTGTAAATTACTTACTGGTATTTGTCTTAAATGTATCAGACTAGTAATTTAGTATTTTTTTCAATTAAAAAATGCTTAATAAATGCAATAGTAAATGCTGTACTTTTTTCTTGGCATTCACTTAAATTAAAAGACAAAATTAGATGTACACATGGGTTGGATCGATTTTTAACCCATCTTAGTGTCCAGTTCAATTTAACACTTGACTTGGGTTGGTTTGGTTTAACGTTGGGCTTGGGTGGCCTGGTCAAATCATTTTTCCAGGTCAAAATTTTTTATAAAAATTATAAAATAATCTTTAAAAATATAAAATTTTTATATAAAATTTTTTAAAATTATATTATGCCTTTGAAAAAATATAAAATTTTTATATAATCTTTATAAAATAAATTTTTTAAATAAAATATATAGGACCATATCAGATCAAATCAAATTAGTTAATATAATTGGGCTGATACTTAACTCATCCCAATAGTTTTTAGCTTGACCTAACTCGATCCAAAATAATTAAATGGAATCGAGATAACTGGGCCACATGTGCGGTAAGAACTACTTGCTTTTGGAAGTTTGATTTGTTGGTGTTTTCACCCAAAAAAAAAAAAAAAGAGATATAATTTAAACAGGAAGGGAGCACGGCGGAGCCACCACGTCCTAGCAGCAAAAATAAGGAACGGGCGTAAATTTAAATTTGGAGAGAGTTGAAGAGCAGATCCCTCGCGTGTATTTTAAAATCAGCACCTTAGTTTTGCCCCTTTTTACGTCGGATGGAGGGAAGAGAACCGGAGACAGAGACTATGGACATCAGCAGTCCACAGCTGTGCCCGAACACTGTGACAGTTCGTAGGAACCCCTATCGGAGAGCTCGTGCCACTCCTATTAACGCTCCACGGTGCTACATTTCATCGATTTCAAAGTTGCGAGAAGTTCCACCGTTCCCTAATGAAGAAATTTTGTTGGCACAAAAACTGGAAAATGCTCCATTACAAATCTCCTCAACGTCTCTAGGAAAATCAGAGAGCGAAAACATCAAAGTTTTCCTTAGAATTCGACCTCTTCTCTCGTCCAAGGGTTCTGGAAACGTAGGCTCTGTTGTTGATCAGAATCCGCGGCTAAGAGCTAAAAATGTGTGGCCTCAGAACCCAACAAAAAAGAATACATTGGGACGGGAGAAAAACGCTAAGAAGATCTCCAGAGTTTGTATAATGGTTAATGATTCTCATTCAGTGACACTAACAACCCCTATTGATTCGCAAGAGTCCAAGAAAATTAAATCTGAGACTTACGGAGGTTTCTCGTATGTTTTTTCTACCGATTCATCTCAGGTATTCTCTCCTTTCTTACTTTTTCTTTGTCAGTTCTGTAGGTTTTTTTTTTTTTTTTTTTGGTTTCTGTTGATATCTTTTTTATCTTTCTCAATTAACAATGTGATATTCACGAAGTTACATTTTAAATTCTAGTTCGCAGTGTATGAGAGAATGGTGAAACCTATGGTGGATGACTTTCTCAGCGGTAAAAGTGGGATGTTGGCTGCACTGGGGCCCAGTGGATCAGGCAAAACTCATACTGTTTTTGGGTGCCCAAGGGAGCCTGGAATGGTACCTCTTGCCCTTCAGCACATTTTCAGGGAGACTCAGCCTAGGGCCAATCAGGCATTGAGGTATTCTGTGGATACTGGATACTCTATGCATTTGGAACTTCCCTTAGATATATGCTAAAATTACGTTACTATTCAATATCATCAATGTTTTTAAGGACTCCATATTGTATGGTAGAAGTATTAGTTCAGTGTCGGTAGAAGTATTAGTTCAGGGGTTTATTAGTAGTCGAGTAATAATTAAATATATATATATTTAAAATTTTATATATTAAAATTTTAATATAAAAAATAAATATTAGTAAATTTTAAATATTTGATTATTAATTTAATATCTTTTAAGATATTTGAGACATTATTTTTTAATTAAAAAACAAAAGTTATCCATAATTAAAAGTTAAAAATATTTAATATTACATTTTTAGAATTCTTAAATTTTATTAAAATTCTATTTATTATCAAAAAATAGCAATTTTTAGCTAAATATTTTTATATTTGAGAGAAATGCTATTAGGAGAAGGAACGTAATGAAAAGGAAGAATCGAAAATAACTAAGTATATGTCTTTTATTTTTTTTATATTCTCTTCTTCTTTTTTTAATTTAATTTCTTTATGTTTCAAACCTTTCTTCTTTTAGCGTTTTCTATTTTTAATTTATCAAATTTATTCAAAATAAACTATGCTAGTGTATAAGGAAAATTAAAAAAAAAAAAGAAAAATTTTGCTGACTGATTCAAATCGTTTTTTGACCTATTAAGTCGGTTTTTGACCAGATATTTGATGAACCAGTTTTCTAGGGTTTAAGCCAACTGAATCGGACTGGACAAGGGATTGGTTTCTTGTCCAACTAATTGAATCGGTCCTGTATGATTCTTTCAATTATGGATATCATTGTTTGGTTACTAAGCATCATATTTGAAAATGTTAGGATTATGAAACTTAATTTGAATGAGGAATTTTCTTTATGTAATTGGTATAACATGTCGGTATCACTATTGAATTAGGGTCTGGGTTGACATATAAAAGTGGTTTTGTATTCCATGTGAGAAAAATACACTAAGGTTAACAGGGTGTTCAATTGAAAACAGCCATGCATAGAGAAAACACAATTCTCTGTGATTTCAGTATTAGTTCAGTTGTTCTCGTTATGAACACAAACATGATTGTGCATTAATTAGCTAAAAGCTCAGGAAAACCACTAACAACTAATCTTAAACTTTTCTATTGTTAATTGAACGAAATTCCAAATTAGTCCTTTGGTGCAACTCGCAGGTCCTTTTACATATCAATATTTGAGATATATTCTGAACGAGGTAAAGCAGAGAAGCTGTTTGATTTATTGCCAGATGGTTGTGAATTAAGCATGCAACAATCAACTGTAAAAGGCCTGCAAGAGGTTTTAGCTACATCTCCTTAATGTGATGTCACTAGATGTATATAAGATAATTGATAATGTCACTTATACATTTCTTGGATTGCTCTGAACAGGTTCTCATCTCTAGTGCCGAACAGGCAGAATCCTTAATAGCACAAGCAGTGCTAAAACGTGCCACTGCAATAACAAACACTAACAGTCAATCAAGGTAAAGTGCAAACAGGAATTTAAGAATGCTGTCCCCTTCCCCCAAAAGGAAGTTCCTATACCGTTGGCTGGGTAGTTCTTCCAGTGGAAAGCTTAAAATACTTTGGTACAAGGAAAGGTTAATTGTAGTGGGTTCTTTCTTGTGCGGATATAACTAGTAATTCTCTACTATGTAATCTAATGTCCTGTTTGAGGCTGATCTTTTGCAGTTAGTTTGTTACTAATACAAATTTTTGTTTCATCCAAATGGTTGATAAAGAGAAATAAAGAAAAAATGTGTACTGTTAAATGCAAAGATTCATAATTTATCTGCAATAGGCCTAGATGAAGTAGTGCTTAGTCCATTGATTTTATTGGATGGGTTATTATTTTTCTAACTGGAATCAGAACTTTTTTAGTAGTTTTGTCTAAGATTATTCATGCAATGATTTTATTCTTGTTGAGATTTGATTTTGGCCTCCTCATGCTTGTAGCCGATCACAATGCATAATTAATGTTCGCCAAAAGTGTGAAGGGACAGTCAGCACTCTGTCAAATAGTGCCGTTTTGACTATCATTGACCTTGCTGGAGCAGAAAGAGAAAAGAAAACAGGGAATCAGGTTCTTTTTTCAAGTCGTTTTGTTATGAACAATAGGGGTTTATTTTGAGCATTGTGCAGTTTGGCAACTTCCCATGGCTGGTCTCAAAAGTCAAACCATTTGTCACCTTTGCTGTCTTTTCTAAAACAGGGGTGTACACATTGTGGCCTAAAAAACTTAGCAGACATATTGGCGTGCATATAATATAAAGAAATATGTCTGCCATGATAAAGTTTATTGTAGTAGTTTCTCCAGTGTAATTTATGAAATTATTCATTAAGTAGCTATGATACCACAAAGGTTATAGGTAGTGTGAAAAGCATAAGCCTCTACTTATTTTTGGAGTTAAATTCTCTTTTGTCTTGATAAAACTCAATATCTGGTTGAAAAGCAAACTTTCTGAAATGGGCAGAATTAGAAAATGTAGAAGTGCTGATAATCTTGATGTAATTATTACTTGAATCTCATATGCAAGATTAACTACATTTCACAACATTATGGAATGAATATTTTCCTATTACCTTCATCTCAAATTTGCCCATATTGTAGGGGACAAGATTGCTTGAAAGCAATTTCATCAACAACACTTTAATGGTGTTTGGCTTGTGCTTAAGAGTATGTATCATGTATTCAGGTCTTTTTCTCTTTCTCTTTCACCCTCCCACCACTTTTGTGTTTGGTTATGTTGATTGGTTTTTACTTCCAGTCCTTATTGGAGCACCAAAAGAATCCTAAGAAGCCATTGCAGAAGCACTTCCAAAACTCATTGGTAACATTTTTACATAATAATTTGATATATTTCTGGCCTTAGATGCGTTTTAATTGTCCTCTTTGCTATCGTGTCGTCCTTGATGGCTGATGTCATATCCACAGAATGGACATTGACACTTTTAGTTGTTATCTCAGTTTAGTAATATTTTTTAAGACAATAACTTCAAAATAGAGAAGAGTTACAAATATCACTGTTTCTAATACAGTTAACCAGGTACCTGCGAGATTATTTGGAGGGCAAGAATCGCATGACCTTGGTATGCAGATTCTACTTTAAACTTAGTTTTCTTCAAGATGAATAAGTCATGTTTTGAAAATTGTAAGTCTTTCCTATGTAATCTGGATCAAATATTTCTCCAAAGTCCATTAATCTTGGTAAACTTTTTTTTTTTTGGGGGGGGGGGTATCTTTACAGATTTTAACAGCAAAATCAGGAGAAGAAGATTATCTTGATGCATCTTACCTACTGAGACAAGCTTCCCCTTTCATGAAAATCAAGTGAAACTCTTCATCGTCATCTCTTAATTACAATTGAATTACATATCTACCCCAATTTATATAAGAATGTATGTGCTTTTGTCAGGTATAATGAAATTGAACCATCAAATATTGTTGCAAACAAAAGGCAGTACCAAGCATCATCCACAATGGAGCATGCAAAACCGTCATCTACCTTGGTGCAAGCAAAGCGAATGAGACTTATTAGCAGTGAAGATACGGTGTGTGTTGTTTTTACTTCCTAGCTTGGCCCCGCCCCTGTCCTTCCCAACTTTTTTTTTTGAAGCCTGATTTAGAAGAAAGTATGATATGTCAAATGATTTGAACACATATGGTATATAAACACACTTTACTCCAAGAATTCATATATGCAATTTTATTCAATTACATGAAACTTAATGTGATCAAAATATTCATTTTTTTAATCTATTACAGTAAAAATCATTTTTCATCATATTAATAAAATTGTACAATTTATGATTTGTAACAAGTTACAAAGCCAATGATATGAATTGATGATTGAATTGGAAGTAGTTTTGAATTGTATGATTTATAATTCAAATCTTACAATTTATAACGAGTTATAAAGTCAACAATATGAATTGATAGTTGAATTGGCCATAAATTGTGCAATTCAAGCCAATATAGCAAAGTAGCATGACTTTGTGATTTAAAAATGTGTGAAGATAATAAGTTGGCTTAGTATGCCTCTTATAAAGAAAGTAAAGAAGGATATTCCTTGAGATTATTTCAAGAATTAATTACTTACAATTATAAAACTAATGGGCTTATTTATGACTTATGATTAAGTATTTTTCTTAACTCTTAGGTTAAATTTACTATGTTCAGTATTTTATTCCTTTTATAAGGGCATATATATATATGTATATGTTATATGTTGTATTTCAAGCTATTTTTCACTTATTATTGAATCTTATGATTCAAAATGTTTTACGATTCATGATTCAGAAATATACTTTTTGATTCGCAATATGTATCACAATTTGACTTCTATGTTTTTCATGTTTATTTTGCAGAACCTTTTTTGTTGAAAATTCAAGGATTTGATTAAAATCTTAGGATACTTCTATTACCCTTTGAACAATTTTTTGTTTGTTTTCAGAATAAAGAGGACAGTGCTGAAGAATTGCACATTTCTAAGGAAGGTTGTATGAGACATTTAAAATTGTGCGGCGTTTATCAATTCTGATATTTGGCAGTTAATATCTTCTCTTGTTTAAACTTTCTTGTCCTAATCTTTACTTTCTTACAGAGGCTCAGAGTGGTAGAAGCCACATTATTATGCAGAATTTTGCTAAAGCTTTATGGAATGTTTTGAAGCAATATAATGCCAAACTGAAGGTAATAATTATAAAAGAAGTATGTTTACTAAAACTAGCCATTGCTTTTTTATTTTCTCATATTCATAAAGGGTGCCTTGCAGCAGATTTTGTGTGCAAAGCTAACTATCACGGTATAATTTATACCTATATTTATAATCAGGTTGCAGAAATGGAAATACAAAGTCTCAAAGAAAGCATTGGGTATGAAAAGAAAAAATATCTAGAGCTGGAAACAGAGATGAACAAATTTAAGGCCTGCTGTACTTGTTGCAAAGGAGCCAAAGTGAAAACTGATTTTAAATATCAACCGCAGTTGTATGCACGTGAATCTAGTCGTATTAATGAGGTTTGTGTTTCTATGTGAAACTTCAACGATTTTCAAGTTCAATTGAATCTTTTCAAGTGAAAACTGATTTTGAATATTTTGTTCTGTATTTAGATGAGTTTGAACCTTCTAACTTTTAATCTCAAAGGGTATGTTTGGTTGGATAATATGAAGGGGAAGGAAATATAAAAAGTAGGTAGGTAGAATAAGAAATAACTTTTATGTTCTTACTTTTAAAAAGGTGATTTGATGGTTAAAATGATAATTTAATGGATGGAGTAATAATTATAAGAATATAATAGACATTGCACAAATTATGTAAAAGTATTATGTTGACCTTGTTGCCAGTCAAACATTGCCAAGGCAACTGAGATCATTGGCACCAAACCAAGTCTTGACTTAGCTCAAACACATGGCAAAGAGATAGCCTTTCAGGTATGCAGGTTTTGTGGTTGTGGCCACTCCTTCCCAAGAATTTTCCAGTTTATGTCTAGCCTTAATCTTTATGCAAATTGGACAGAGCTACCTATAATATGATATCTAAGCTCAGTTGATGTTTCATTCTTTATCAGTTCAGCTGCAAGAAATAGACCTGCCAGATATGATCTGTTGCACCATTGATTCTTGCCCCCCCCCCTCTCTTTTTTTTGGGGTAGAAGTTGACAAATGAGAGAGAGGAAGGGAAAACCCTTTGTGGCAAATGTAGCTAATCAACATGTAACCCTATATCTATAGGCCAATAATACAAGACAAGTCATTAGACTCTACTAATTACAGAGATATTACGGCCCCATATACAGCAAGCATACAGTTGTCATACAGTCAGTATTCATCTAGCATGTACACTAACATTAATTCCAACGGAAGCAATTGATTTCTTTTATTTACCAAACTAGTGACATCCACAAACCATGAAATTTGAGATTGAAATGTGAATTAGGAGTATGTTCTGCTTGTTAGACAGATGGTTATTGTTCTTTGATGCTTCAATCCTTGTGACAGTATTTTTGTTGTGGCTGAAGGTAAAAGACAGAGATGTTGATCCAGACTCAAACCAAATCAATTGTGTTGATAATAAGCAAAAAATTGATAGCAGTGTAAGAGAGAGGCATATGGTATGTTTAGATGTAGTTTCCCTCAATTGAACTGCCTTTGGTAGACTGAGATTTTCTAAAATTCTCAGGTTAGAGGTTGTGATGATGACATTAATGCTTCTGGCCTATCTGGTGAGAAATTAATAATGCAGAATTGTCAGGTAAGATGTTAGCTTACTTTCAAAAGGATTTGGAGCATATTGTTCTTATAAAATATTAGAGGTTAGAATGAAATCTAATTATGAGATGTCTAAATTAGATAGCTGAGAACTTTCAGGCAAATGAATACTGCACTAAGGATATAATCAAGTCTAAAGATGACCAAACAGACAATGACTATATTAATCACAGCACAGGTATGATTGAGAATATTTACTTTTGCTTCTTCTTACTGTTATGTTACAATTTGGTTGTGTCCAGAATCTTGACTGCTACCTTTAAGAAAATTCTGGCTAATCCTTCCCAAGAAAAATATGTTGCCTCAATGCAAGAAAGGGTGACATGAGATGGGCACTTAAGTTTACTCATACTCAGTTCAGTGCATTTCTACTTTTAACAAGTTTATTTCAGATTTTATTGTCAGCCCTCCTAAATCATGTAGCAACAATGGAGATGACAATTGTTCGTCAATGGAATTTGATCAACCACATGGTTTAAATCAACAGGTTGAGTACTCCTACATTCCCATAATCTTTTATAACACTGGTCTTTCCAAATTAATGATGTGGTTGATACTCTTTCAAGTGATCAATCTTAATTTATACTGTTAATTATAATATTTTCCTCATTATGTATTTTTGCTGCATATTAATCATTCAATTCCTTTTCTGTAAATATATCGGTGTTCTTATTCTGTATAGAAACTACAGCACTCTAGAGGTTCTAAGAATCTGGTAGAAGCACACCAAATGCTCTGTCTAGAGAAAGTTTTATATAAGTTTTTATTAGACATGTGACATGTTAGCAGGCTAAAGCATAAGTGCACTATCTCTATCTCAATTTCTCCCTTTCCTTTCTGTGTAATCATTTCAAGTTTTTAAGTAGATCATGATTTTATGAGAAAGCTTTACTCTCCAGTATTTTTTCTGTTAGAATTTATGTGAACCTCAGATTATAAGAGAATTGCATATGATATTTCTTTGTCTGTTCTTTCCAGGAAACATTTGATGCACAAGCGTCATCTGAGCCTAGACTTCATCATTCAGATTATGAGCCTACACTTGGTACTTCCTGCGCACTGTTGGATGCTGAAGAATCAGATAGGTCAGTCTTGTGACAAATAATCTTAACCTTGTGGTTCCTACTTGTCTTTCTTGCCCTTGAAGTATCTAGCTGGCTAGTTTATTCCAGAGTGTTGTTCCTTACTTTGTGCTCGCTGTAATAATTAGGAAAGGTTGGGTCTGCTTATCAAGACCAGGGTATCATAATGCTTTGGAGGTTGAGGTAGAGAGCAAGATACAAACTGTGAGTTGATTCTATAGCGATCAATGCTGTGTAAGTGTATTAATGTTGCTTCTGTGAATTGATATTCACAATGATTTGGGAGGACTTAAAGAGCATGCAATGATGAATATGTATGCGGTGGAAATCAAGTTTGTGATATGGTGATATTGTTCTTACTATTGGGAATCGAGTTGTGGTATTAAATTTACTGAGCCTGAGTGGTATATCACTGCAAAATTGACAAGATAATACTGTATCTTTTTCAATGTTTTCATATGAAAGATTATTTGCACGGGAATGTGACATTAAATATATCCTTAAATATATCTTTTCTTTGACAAGCTCTTATAGAAAAGCTGTTTCTGCATTCCGCTTTCCCTTCCTCATGCTCAATCAACTTTGCAGGAGTTCAACAATTCTTTATCATTGCCAAATGATGAAACATTGGAACCTTCGCCACCCCAAGATGTGTCATATACTAAAGCATGTGACCATGTTGGTAATCGACATAATGACATTAATGCTTCTGGGCTATCTGATGAGAAATTAATCCTACAGAATTGTCAGGTAAGATGTTAGCCTACTTTCATCTGGATTCAGACCTTATTGTTCTCATATATATTAGAGGTTAGAATGGAAATCTAATTATGCTGAGAGCTTTCAGGAAAATGAACACTGTACTATGGATATAATCAAGTCTAAACATGACCAAACCATCTATGATTATATCAATCACAATAAAGGTATGATTGAAAATATTTACTTTTGCTTCTTACTGTCATATTGCAATTTGGTTGTGTCTGGAATCTTGACCGTTATATACCTATAAACAAATTCTGTCTTATTCCTTCCTAAGAAATATATGTTGCCTTAATGCAAAAAAGGGTGATATGAGATGGAGAATTTATTTGTTTACTCATATTCGGTTCAGTGCATTTCTACGCTTAACAAGTTCATTTCAGATTTTATTGTCAGCCCTCCTCAACCACGTAGCATAATTGGAGATGACAATTGTTCAATGGGGGAACTTGATCAACCACATAGTTCAAAACCAGAGGTTGAGTAATCCTACGTTCTCATAATCTTGTATAAAAGTGATCTTTTCCAATTAATGATGTGGTTGACACTCTTTCAAATTATCTATCTTAATTTACATATAGTTAATACTACTATTTGCCTCATTATGTATTTTTGCTGCATATAAATCATTTAATATATCTTCTTGTGTAAATATATATTGGCTACACTTTGGTGCTCTTATTCTTTATAGAAACTACGGTACACTAGTCGTTATAAGAATCTGGTAGAAACACTTCATGTACTCTGTCTGGAGAAAGCTTTTTATAGATTTTTATTATGCATAACATGAAGACAGACTAAACATAAATGCACTATCTCTTTCAATCTCCTCCTCTCCTTTCTGTATAATCATTCCAAGTTTGTAAGTAGATCATGATATTGTAAAAAAGCTTTATCCACCGGTATTTTTTGTTAGAATTTATGTGAGCTTCAGATTGTTAGAGAATTGTGTATGATATTTCCTTATCTGTTCTTTCCAGGCGACATTTGATGCACAAGCATCATCTGAGCCTAGACTTGATCATTCGGATGAGTCTGCACTTGGTACTTCCTGCACGGCATTGGACACTGAAAAGTCAGATAGGTTAGTCTTGTGACTAACAATCTTTACCGCGCGGTTCCTACTTGTCTTTCTTGCCCTTGCAGTATCTAGCTGGCTAGTCTATTCCGAAGTGTCATTTCTTACTTCCTTCTCGCTGTAATAATTAGGAAAGGTTGGGCCTACTCATCAAAACCGGGAAAGCGTAATGCTTTGGTGGTTGAGGTAGAGAGCAAGATACTAACTGTGAGTTGATTCTTAAGCCATCAACGGTATATAAGTGTATAGTCGTATTCATGTTGTTTCTTTTAATTCATGCATGAGGAGGAAATCAAGTTTTTGATAAGGTGATATTGTTGTTACTACAGGTAATCGTGTTGTGGTATTAAATTTACCTAGACCTAGTAAAATGTCATGAAAATATACAAGACGCTGCAGAATTAACAAGATAATACTGCATCTTCAATGTTTTGATATGAAAAATTATTAGCACGGGAATAAAAAATATCCTTAGATATATACACTCCTTTAAAATCTCTTGCACAAAAGCTATTTCTGTATTCCTCTTTCCCTTCCTCATGCTTAATCAACTTTTCAGGAGATCAACAACTCATCATTGCCCAATGATGAAACGTTGGAACCTTCATCACCTAAAGATGTCTCATCTACTAAAGCATGTAACCAAGTGGGTAATCGACATTATGAGAAGAAGGTCAATAACTCCTGCAACCCTCAGAAGCCAAAGAGGTCCGTGATGTAATTTATGGTAGAAGAATAATCAAGTGTGTTTATCATAGTCTTTGTATTGTTTTCGAAACATAATTTTATCTTTTTTTTTTAACAATTTATAATGATGTAATCAGGAGACTTATGCCTTCCACGTCCATGTTATTAAGGGATTTGAGTAACCTCGATCTTGTAGATGAGACAGAGAAATCGAAGGTAAAATAATTAATGGTGATCTTCTCTCGTTTATGCACGTTACTGGAGTTTTCAGAGGAGGGCCAAACATTCATTGAAAAGTTTTGAGGCTTATAGAGAGTAACTAGAGTTTTTCTTTCTATTTAAGAGAATGAATGGGTTGTGAATTCGGAGTAAAAGACATTATGATTTGTATTGACATTTCAACTGATTTGCAGGGGAATAAGGGCACACGGAAGTCAGCTGCAGATGTTCTAAAAAGAACAAATGGTAGCATCTCTCTAATCCGAATGCTGAAGAGCAATCTTCATCCCTAATTGACCTTGTCTGAACTCCTTACTTTATAAATTTAATGATTTTGTTTATGCCTAGAGGGGAAGGGAGGGAGGTCTGCCACAGGCTTAAGGGAAGAAATACGTGTATAGAATTAATAGCATAATACTGTATAGTTTATAGGTGATGGGTTAGGCTTACTCCTGCATTTGTTTCACAATTTGGGTACGGAGTTTCAAATGTGTTGAGGTTTGAAGCATTTTTTGATAGCTACATCAGTTATTCGCGTTGTTCTAAGAAAGATGTCATTGTTATCAGAAGAACGTTATATTGTCAGAAAATCACTTTCAGATTTTGTTAGTTTTGAAAATTAACTTCTATTTTTAAAAAAATTTCACTGTAAAATCACTTTTTGAGCACATATCAGTGATATCCTGCGAGAACTGATGTTATATATATATATATATATATATATATATAAAATTTAAATATATTATATAATTGAACTTTAAAAAAATTTATTTTACATGTTACGTTTTAATTAAAAAATTTAATAATAAAAAATAAAGTTTACTTACATCTTGTTCTTTTATTATTATTACTTCTTTCCTGTGCTAGGCTGTATGCTCGTAACTCAGGCTTCGCCGACGCCAGTGCAGTGTTCAATTGATTCGCAGTGGGCCTGCAGAATGATGCAGGCATCTTAACCCGTAACCAAGCTGACCATTTTGCATGAAACTTGTGTTCCGGCCCTCAAAATGTTTTTTTTTTTTTCAAATACTGAATCTCAGGAAAAGAAAAATCCAATGAGAACTAAAAGTCTGAGATGAGATATTAAGGAATGGTTCAAATCACTAAATAAACATAAAAAAGGGACACAGATTTTTGAGGCCTTTAGATCAGAATATCAATTCGGAATTTCGGATAATATCCCATTAGAATAAAATTCTTGATTTATATTTTCGGCTTTAAACCACGAAGTGTACCTTTTCCCCCAAAAAAAAAAATTATCGGTGAGTTGACACGTATAAACTACAAGTGAAGCATAGGAATCCCATGGGCCATGACAAAGACAGTGACAACAAAGGGGACATTTCCTTTTACCAAAAAAAAGGGGGACATTTCCTTTTCAGTTTAGACAACGTCCATCCTTCGCTTTCACTCCGAGAACCTGTCCTATTATTCCATAATCGTTGAGATAAAAGCCGCACCAGAAACAAATGAATCAAGACATATGCTACAAGTCTATAACTGATAGTTGTTGGAGATTTTGGTGCAATAAGTCTTTCTATGGTCTCTTTATACCATATAAGCATAACCACGAGTGATAGTAACAAATGACATTTTCCCCCCTTGTCTTATTTCGTGAAGATTAATCTATTATAGAAAAAATTGTTTGTTCATGTTCTGAGCACTTTCTTTTACCCTTTCTTATCACATTTTCATTTACTCAACTCGTTTTAAGTATCTATGTGAAATTTATCAATACTTATATCAACAGATCAAAGTAATCAAAATATTAAAGTGACAACTAAGGAAAAGTGCATTATTTTAACCTTTAGAGCATAAATATTTATTAATTTGACATACAGATATTCAAACTGAATAATTCTTATTTTCTATGAATACTATGTTCTTTGCCTAGTTTTGATAAATGCTGTTTGAGAAGGTAGTAATAATGATAATTATGCACTCTGTGATGGAATGAAACTATGAATTTGTTCTGTATACCATACAAAAGTTTAGATTTTTTCGACATTTGAAGTTTATTGAGTACTTAAATATCTTTCCATCAAGATTATTATGCAACTATTGAAAGATATAAATTGATATCTCTTTTGCACTATTGAGTACTTAAATATTTTCTATAAATTGGTCGTTTTCCAAGAGTATGACATTTTAGATGGATATGAATTTTGATGATACTAGGTGCAAATTTGCTCTTTGTAAGTCAAAAGAACTGGGACAGAATCTCTACAAAACCAAATTCCGTTTATTTACAAATAGATTTTAATAACTATTGTATATTAAGCTAATTATATATATATATATATATATATACATATTTCTAAACTTACTTTATTGTTTCCCCGAATTTTCTATCATCCCAACCATAAGATGAGTTTCTTTTTCCTTTATATTCTTACTTTAGCTTTGAATTGTTATAATGGTGTCAAAGAAATAACACGAATTTAGATTGAGTAGTTAAAAGTTTATTAATGTTATCCCGATAATAGGGTATTGAAAGGGATATCCGATTGTGAAATTCAATTTTATGTGTACAATAGTCTAGTCCCATCCTTTTAAAATTTTGGAGGAGTCAATGAAAAATTTACATTTATCGGAGTCGGGTTCGCGATAACCGGTTCACTGGAGAAGCCGATTGCTGCCCAACCAGCAAATTCAGGAAACTGCGAAAAGGAAAACATTTCATTTCAGCACCAAAAATATTTCCAACAAGCCAAACGTTGTTCTTCGTCTCTCTGCTTTCGACAAGAACACTTTCACCAAGCACAAGGGAGGCCAGCTCCTTAAGATGCTCAAAATAGAGGGGAAACTGCCCAATTAACCTCTGAAGAAAGAACATTCTAGAATTCAGAGGACGTACACTGAGAGATGGGGCTCCTATCTGGGAGCTGAGTCAGAGCTAGGGTTTCGAATTGATTGTTGCCGGTAATTTCCGTCGTACAATTGTATACTTTCGGTTTCATTTCTCGCTTACTTCCTACTTCTATTCTCATTGATTGGATTCATTTTTATTACGTATCTCAGCGTTTTAATCATGATAAATTACGCATTTAGTTCATTTCGCTTTACATTTTGATACACCTCTGTGTAGGATACTACGAAGTCCTAATTGTTCTTTTTTTTTTTCTTTTCAGGGGTAATCCATTTTTTCTGTAAAACGTCGAATTCTAGGGTTCTGCACTTGTTGCTTACGGTAATAGCTGCGCCTACGCCTTCTTAAAATTCATATGCTACGTTATTATTGAAAATTAAATAATTATGTTCGATTTTTGGTACGGTTATATGCCAACTAGTTTCAGACTGGGTTGTTCTTTTAATCTTCTATTTTTGTTTATTAATGTAATTACATTTTCTGTGTGGTGTTCTGATTTTAGTTCTGAAATGACTCTTTCAAGGATGAAATGATATTTATTCAGTGATCGCGATTGTAAAGTTACAATTTTCTTTTTAATAATTGTAACTTTGTATCAGCCCTCGATATGAAGGGTAATCTTATTGTTGATAGATTTAGCTTCTCTTCTTCTTCTTCTTCTTCTTTTCCCACGCATCAGGATTGGACTTGATTGATTCAATGTCTTTTACGATTGTGCAGTCTGTAGTTTGTAAGTGATAGCTGAAAGTTTTGCTTGATCTGTCTAAAATGCTTTTCAGAATTACTCCTCCTTCAACAGCACATTCAATTTTGGAATTTTCTAAACTTCCAAAATGTGTAGTTATGATCTGTAATGTATGTTTTTCTTTCTTTACTTCATTTTTTGGGTGTTTTGTGATATTATTGGGGGAATATATGAAGTAGACAACTGATTCTTGGATTAAATGATGTTTTTTTCTTTATTTTTAGATCCTAAATACTCTGCATCGTTTATAAATCTCTTTCCATTGATTAAACTTTGTTTTTTCATTGTTTTTACTCTTTGCCTTCAGACTTAAAGTATAAAGATAAGTTTTTTGAACCTTCTACACTTGGTCAGTTTATTACTAATTTTAGTATACTGAACATGCCATTTTTCTTGGTAGAGGAGAGATATTTGCAAATTTACTGTAGACAATTCCTATACTCTTAAATGTTACATGACTCAATTTTAATACCTTTTAAGTGCATGTTTATTGCTTCCATACTTAATGACATTGACGTAATTTATGGAAAAAAGGATTGAAAGGGGGGAAAAAATTATAACTCAAAGAATCTTGTGATTTGAGCATGCTTCTTCATAAATTTGCAGCAAAACATGAAGCAAAGGTGTTGCCATGTTGGACATGTGTGACATTTGGTTGGAACTTTGTCTACCAAATAAGGCAAGAAAAAAAAAATCACATGAGTCTGCGAGGAAAAACCATTATGAGAAGGGTTGAAGAAACTAAATATAAGGCGATGGTGATGGCTCATGGTGTCAAATAAAAATGAAGCTTTAAGTGACTGCATAGTAGCAACCGTGTTGTTTATGTAAAAGTGACTTCTGTAGCAATTTATGTACTGTAATGGAAAAATCAATAAATTAGTTTCAGCTGGCCAATTTGTAAAATGAAATAGACCAACCAAGCTAAGCATGTTGGCAAACCTTCATTTTTTGCAGTGCAGTTGAATTAAATTATCTAGGCAAACTATGAGAGTTCTCTATGATGACTGACCACATCGTCAATAACTCAAGAAACATTCAAACTCTCTAATGACATTACATTCAAACTCTCTATGGAGCTGGGTTTATTACATTTTGCCAAGCCTGTGCTTCCATTGGGAACAATAGAAATTTTTTATTTCTTGATGGTGTTCTGACAACAAAGGGGTATGAACCTGGGAAAGAGTGAAAAATTTTGAGAAGACAGCAATTAGTTGACCTCACTGTAACTGTTTGAGAAAAATTGGAGAAAGTGAGGTGGAATAATAGTTGGGAGTGTAGAAATAAATAGTATGAACATTATGCCGTACAAATGTGAGCTTCATTTTACAATGAGATATCATGGTAGACCTTCACGCTGATGGTAATTTATTCAGGTACTACAAAATGCAGACTAAACATGATGTTCTTGGACATTTTTAGGCACCTGTGAAAGTCACCAGAGAAGTCTGTTTGTGAATAAAGCAGAGATAAATTTTTTCTTTTACTATTTACTGATTACCCTAACATGTCGGTTTTAATCTTAGCCTTGTGTATAACACCTCTTTTTTTGACAACTTAGTGAAAAGAACAAGTCTTGAAGTTGTTTTCATTTAAATTATGAAGTTATTAGGCTAGTGTAAAATTGTCCTTAGATTCCCCTCCCCCCCAATAGTTTTTCCCCATTTTTAGTTTGGCATAAAAGGCTTGTAGACTGTGGAAGCTAGTATATGCTCTGGTGGGTGACAACTGGCAGTTTTCTTGTGGTGCCAGTCAGCTTAGTCCTTAAACTGACTTCTTTGTGTGAAGAATGAAATGAGATTGCCATATTATGTAGATTGGCTAGATATTTATTCATAGATCAGAAATTATGACTAAGAGTTTGTAGTTTGGCTAGCTTTAGACACAGATATGGAAATGCATTCTCTTTCGATCATGTTGATGAGCAGCATTAGAGCTTTTAACTTGTAAGTCACATAATGGAATTCGTAAGTGTAGCTTGAGGGCTTTTTTGCTTTACCTTGTGTGTTTGATATTCCGTGATGAGTGGGCTCCCCCAAACATATATTTCATGAATAAAAAGAAGCTACTATCATACTTTTCCCTTTCTCAAATTATGCTATGGAAGCCATTAAAATATGTCATGTATCATACTCCCATTGGATTCTGTAGTGGTGAAGATTGCCTCAGTCATTTAATTAGTTGGATTTTCATATTCAATATTAATGAATTACAATCAATTGCCAGCAACTTGGGTCTATATAAAAGTCTTGAGTTCCACCCAAGACCTAGAAATAGTTATATATGGCCATATTAGTTGATAATAGTCATATATTTTCCTTAGCCAATCTGTAAGGCTGTAGATACAATTATAAATGGCCTCGTTTGGGATTGAACAGGACAAAGACAGGAATTAATGGTGCAGGCATATGTTTTTGAGTAATAAGCTGGGATTTGTACAGTGTATTATGCATGCTGGAGTTTATAAATCTTCGCCCCTCTAAAGAATACATTTGTTCTCCATTGTCTTGCTTTAGTTCTGAATGATGTGTCAAAGCAGTTAGTTCCATCTAGGCTGTAATTGGTAATTTCCAGTGAAATTTCAATTAAGACAATACTTTAAGGATGACTAAGTGGTTGTCATTTATTAGTTTGAATGTTCAAGTTTTCTTGCTGTTGTAAATTATCTTGCTGTGCTATTCTGAGACTTTGATAGATTGGATCAGGTGTGATTTGCACTACATAGTGCATCATGGTGGTTGTGAACTGTCAGTCAGCTTGCTAAAGTTTACATTAGGACTGAAATGTATATCTCTTCTTTGCAGTGATATTTTGCCTTATTGTAAATGTAAACTAGGAGCTTAATTTGTTGCATGCTCTGATTTTTCTATAGTATTCTGTATGAAGTTCCTTAAATGATTATTATGCCTGTGGAAATATCAGTTGACCAGATTATGGTTCCTACTGTCCATATTTTACTTTGTTATCACTTTGTTGCAGGGCAAGCTTGTGGATCTTCTTCGTTTTTGCTGGAAGCCCATTGCAGTTCTTAATGGAAAAAAGTTGTTGCATTCCAAAAGGACAGCATTGATGATTTGGGATAGGTTATGTTAAGCAGTATGACTCTCGAAGATTTCTTTACCTTGACTGAGATGAAAGATGGGCTCACAGCATCTTCTCGAGTACAGGAGCTAGTCTCTGTAATGAAAAAGGAGAAAGATAGTGTGCTTAAGAATGTTGGTGATGTAACAAGGCAGTGGGCTGCTGTTGCAAGCACTATTGCTGCCACAGAGAATAAAGATTGTCTTGATCTTTTCATTCAATTAGATGGACTCTGGTTCATTAATAGGTGGTTAAAGGATGCTCAAAATTTTGTTGTTGACACAAATGATGGCTTCATTGAGGAGTCAATTACTGCACTCTTACGAGCAGTTGAAAAGCTGCATCTAGATAGTGAAAAGTCTACGTCTTCAGGAATTTGGGTAACTGTTAGAAATCTCCTTGCCCACCATAGCTCTAGGGTTCAGGATAGAGCAAGAATATTATTTGATAGCTGGAAGGTGGGTGGAAATGGTGATGCAGATTTTCATGATATGAAGCTTGTCAAAGATGGGAGTGACAAAATTGTTAGGGAGGAAGACCAGCTATCGTCTGTGAATGAAGCTGGCAATGATAATGACCATGCATCAGGAGTTGTAGAAGGTGAGAAATCTCCTTTGGGAAGATCAGATATTCAACTACCAGAAAGAGTTGTCAATGTACAGGTACAGAGTTCTATCCATTCCCCTGTGAGTTTGGATCATGAAGATGTCAAACTGAGATCATCAGACCATCCTGCAAATGCTTCAACTTCTGTTCAAGAAGTTGCTTCTATAAAAGAAGGATTGCCTTTGTCCACTGTAGATGAGACCACTTTGGATGGGACTGGTAGCTTTCGTGTTCAAAAGCAAGGCAATGTTGAAGGACAATCAGAGTTTTTGAAGTTAAATGACTTATCTGAAAAGGAGAAGCAGGAGCAAAGTGGTAATGTTCCTCCAGAAAATGTAGTAGTGGAAGAGAACACTTTGGCATCCACCAAGCCAGAGCTTGGCCCTGTTTCTATGGATGCCACTGAGGCAGAAGCTTTGGAATCATTGAAAGAGCCTGCTTTACAACATAATGTCGAAAACAATGAGGATGCTGTTTGTCATAAAATAACTGCTTCTGGTAGTGTGAGGACAGCCACATCTGATAGAAAGAGTGGGGCAGATGATGTTAGAGCTATGCATTCTAGCAATCCACAACTTTTGGAGACTGCAGAAAAGTATGATGACTTTTCTCATGCTTTGCACAATTCATCAATCAGTGACAGTAACCCGGGAAAGCCTGAGGTGATAGGGACAACTTTTTCCAAAACAGATAATCTCAGAGCAGTGAAGGAAGGTAAGGAGCATGTTAGTCATGAAAGCGAGGATACCTCAAATGGTTCTGATTCTATCAAACCAGGAAGAGTTCCCAGAAGCCCTAATATGATTGACAAGAAGGGTTCTGACATTGAACTTGAATATGGCATTGTTGATGCTTTAGAAGTTGCTCGACAAGTTGCTCAGGAAGTTAGAAGAGAAGTCTGCAGCTCTTCTTCAGAGAAAATCTCAGGAGGTGGAAACCAGCAACCAGGCAGCCCAGATTCCATAAAAAGAGAGGATGCACCTACTTGTATCCCACCCCAGGAGATCCCATCCAGGCAAAGCTGCTCTCCTGAGACTTCTCCTAAGGAGGAGGGATGTGCAAATTTAGACATTGTTGAGGCTGAGCCAGAATGCATACCTACCATGGAGTCCTCACAGGTGACAGAAGCAGCTCAAGATCCAGGAGGTAATTTAGATAAAATTCAATGTGCATTTGATCTCAATGAAGAAGTTGGTTCTGATGATATGGATGTTTCTGTAAATGCTATGTCTACGCCAATACCTGTTGTCTCTGCTTCAAAGCCTGCAGCAACTCCTGAGTTGCCTGCAGCACCTTTGCAGTTTGAGGGGACACTTGGATGGAAAGGATCTGCTGCCACCAGTGCCTTTCGTCCTGCATCACCTCGTAAAAATTCTGATAGTGAGAAAAATCTTTTTGTTGGTGGAAACTCTGACATTCCTAAGCAGAGGCAGGATTGGCTTAACATTGATCTGAATGTAGCTGAGGGTGAAGATGGGTTGGGAAAACAAATTGCTGAATCATCTAGCCTTTCTTCTGGGCAATTGTTGGCGGAACTTAGTCCTAAAATATCAAGCAGACTCGAATTGGACTTAAACAGTATTGGTGATGATGGTGATGCCCAACCTTCAGATCAGAGGATGGAGGGACAGCTCTTTTGTGGCCGAAATGGCCATTGGAGCTCATTGCCTGCATCAACATCATCATCAATGCAACCTTCTGTAAGAAACATTGATTTGAATGACAGGCCATACCTTCAAACTGATTTGGTTGACCAAGGGCCTAGTAAGTCTTCTCATAGTATTGATGCATATGGGGGGTCTAAATCAGATGGTCCTGTTATCTCTCTCTTAGGAACCAAGGTGGAAGTTGGGAGAAGAGAATTTGTTCCTCATTCTCTGTCTTTGCCAAATGGCAAGGCTATGGAGCCTGTAGTGGATCTTACAATGTCAAGAGCAGGTGGAGTTTTAGGGATGGGACCCACAGTAGCCTACAATCATCCACATGTTTTTGGGTATAATGGTCTAACATCAGCATCTGGTTTGTCTTTTTCATCAGCTGTTTATGGGTCAGGTGGCACAATTCCATACATGGTGGACTCAAGAGGAGCTCCAGTTGTGCCTCAAGTTGTGGGATCTTCCTCAAGTCTTCTGTCATCTTACTCTCAGCCTTCATTCGTCATGAGCATGACTGGCGCACAACTTAGTTTAAATGGAGTTGGAGCTTCGCGTCCAAACTTCGACCTAAATTCTGGCTTTATGATTGAGAGTGGTAACAGAGATGCATTGACTGCAAGGCAATTTTTCTTTCCTGGTCAGAGCAGGGCTATGGAGGAGCATGTAAGGACCATTCCACAACCCTCAAGTTCTGGGGTTGGTGTGAGAAGAAAAGAACCAGACAGTGGGTGGGAAACATACCCAATGAGCCGTAAACATCCGCAACCTCCATGGAAGTAGATTCTAATTTATCATTTTGCCTCTCTTCTGATA